>SNQJ01S0159329.1:0-21874 GCA_010110895.2 Picea sitchensis | reverse complement strand
ATATTTAAAATTCACATGCCATGCTTTCTTATTTTTAGACAATACTTTTTTAATTATAGTGATCAGACTTTTGTTAGATGACTCAGCTAGTCCATTACCCTGTGGATAGTAAGTCATGGAGTGTCCTAGAACAATATTATATCTTTGACAAAAGATTATCATGGCCATGGACTTGAAGGCCTGAGCATTATCAGTCACTATTTTTCAAGGACAGCCAAATCTTGATAGAATAGTATCCTCCAAAACATTGATCACTACTGAGTCAGTTGCATTTCGAGTAGGAAAATATTCCACCCATTTGGTGAAATAATCTGTAGCGGTTAGAATCCATTTGTGTTGAGAACTCTAGTGTGGATGAATTTCTCCAATAAAATCAAGACCCCATTGTTATAATGGATCTTTGACTCTAACTGGCACTAAAGGTAATGTCGGGACTTTCTGCTTGCCTGTAAACAACTGACAAGGATTACAAGTTTGGACCTTAGTGTTTACTTCAATGAATAATTTGGGCCAGTAATACCTGGCTCTTAGGATTTTATAAGACATTTCTTGCCAAGAATGGTTTCCTCCATACACTCCCTCATGGAATTCATCTATAACCTTTTATGTTTCGGTTTCTACTAAGCATCTCAATAGGAAACCCAGGGGTCCTTCCAATACAATTTACCATCTACAATACAATATTTTACAGCGTATAACTTCAATGTCCTAGATTTAGATGGGGTTAGTTCACTGGGACACTGAAGAGTCAGTAAATACGAAACAATATCGTGGTACCAAACTGAAGAAGAGAATTTCTGTAGAATTTCAGTTGTGGGCACAATGACATCGAGTTCATCTATCTCTAAAAATCCTTCGTTCTCCTGCAGATGATTTATTCCAAGTGCTTTCAAATTTGATTCAGCCAATAATTTAGCCAAACCCTTACCTTTATTAAGTTTACTTGATTTAACTTCCAGGTCGAACTCCTGAATTTTGGCTAACCATCTGCCTCTCCTTCCATCACTGTCGGGTTGAACCAGTATATCCTTAACAGGACTGGTAGGCACATAAGCAATGATCTTTGAATGCAGTACGTAAGTTCTGAAGTGTTAAGAGATTTCAACATTGCATAGGCTTGTTTTTCCAATATGTCATATTTTAGCTCAACATATCTGAGACTTTTACTAAAAAATGAAATTGGTTGCTCAAAACCTTCATCATTTTTTTGTAACAGTACGACTGCGATAGTGTGTTCAGAGGCGAAAGAAAAAATAAAAAACTCCATTGTATAGTCTGGGCTTGCCAGTACTGGTGCTTCACTTATAACCCTTTTGATACATTGAAATTCATTTTTGGCTTCAGTAGTCCACTTAACATCATTGTCCTTCTTAAGTATATCTGTAATCAGTTTTACTATTTCAGCAAAGTTTGGGATAAATCTTCTCAAGAAATTTATTTTTCCTAAAAATGACTGAATTTATTTTACATTTCTAGGAATATTTATATTATCTATTGCTTCGATTCTTTTCGGGTCGCTCTTGATTCCATCCCTAGACATTATATCGCCCAAGAGTTTACCTTCTTGCACTGTGAAATGAGATTTCTTGGGATTCAGTGACAAACCAAATTTGTGACATTTTTCAAAAGTTTGTTTGAAGTGTGTTATATGTTCTGCATCATATTTAGAAACAATAGTTAGATAATCAAGGTAAATAACAACAAACTTATATATTTCTCCAACAAAGGCGATGTCCATAGCTCGTTGGAAGGTTTCTCCTGCATTCATTAAACCGAAAGGCATTTTGTCATACATAAAGGTACCCCAAGGGGTAGTGAACGCAGTTTTTTTTTGTCATCTTGATGTACTGCAATTTGATTGTAGCCTGAAAATCCATCAATCATAAACATTTTGTTAGCTCCAACTACTTTCTCTAAAACGTGATCCATCTTAGGCAATGGATAATTGTCTTTAAGTGATTAGCTGTTTAGATTTCTAAAATCTACACATAGTCTGATTTCACCGTCTTTATTTCTTACTAGGACTAAATTAGCTACCCACTCAGAGTATCTAAGTGGGACAATAATCTTGGAATCCAGAAGTTTCATGACTTCTTTCTCTATCATAGGCAGTAATATAGAGTTAATCTATCTGAGTTTCTGCCTAAAAGGTTTAACACCTTGTTTTAGAGGGATTTTATGTTCCATTATAGTAGTGTCATATGTTCTCAATTCATTGTAGGACCAAGAAAAACCATCTTTATACTGTCTACGCAACTTGGCATACTTAATTTTTATTTCAAGGGGAAGGTACTTAGACAATTTTACCAACCTAGGATTTTCTTTGGTACCTATATCTCAATAGTCAACCTCTTCTGGTTGAAGTTGTAAAGTGGACTTCAAAGGGATGTAATCATGATTAAATAACCTTTATAAAGGAATCAGTCCCTTGGGGATCTGATTATTTTTCAAAATAAGAATACAATGATTAGCAATCTTATCTTGAAACTCTTGGGGATCTTCCCCTTCCTCCATGATCCAAACAAGATCATTCTGGTTTTCTTGGTCGACATGTGTTTCGGCAAAATCATCTACCATTTCTAAAAATTTCCTGAGTTGTTCATCATCCTCAAAAACCTGCCAATGTTAAATGTTATTTAGTATAGAAGGCCTATGTATCATCTCTATATGATATTTAAGTTTGAAAACCATTGGAGGTGCAAAGGACAAGGCTGCTTTAGCCAACGAAACTGCTCGTTGATTTTCAGTCCTAGGGATGTAATGAACATTAACTAATGAAAATAAGTTCTCAATCATATCCCAAGAAAATTTCCTATAAGATCTTAACCTTGGGTGCTTGGTCTGGTATTGATGATTGATTTGTTTTATGATCAGTTCAGCATCACCGTAGACTTCTATGTTTTTAATTTTTAATTTTCTGGAAGCTTCTAATCCTAGGACTAGAGCCTCATATTCACAAACATTGTTAGTATAATCAATATCCCATTGTAGTCTATAATAAAAAGGTATAATGAACTCATCATCGGGTGCCACGAAAAGAGCTCCGGCTCCTTCTCCTTCACAAGATGAAGCACTGTCAAAAAACATTTTCCAGAATCCTAAACTATATACATCTTTATTTATTTTTTCTTCTTTTTATTTTTTCTTTTCTGTACAATTTTTTTCTATACATACATCAATATCATCATCAATAGATAGAATACAATTCCCTATATCTTTATCAGCAATATAAATAGGGTAATTATTTGGGTTCAGTGGATCACTTACCGTGAATGCTAACCTCGTTTCTTTGTACAAGCGTGTGAACTGTCCTCCAAAAATTCGGATTGTGGTGTATGTCATGTTGAGTTGGAGGGATCCTCCAATTTTGGAGCCCCAAGACCTGGATAACAACATGCCATACTTTGGGGGTATATCAGCAACAACTACATCATTAGAATGCTTTTCATAGGTATCTGTGCAATATTAACTACTAAATATTTTATCATACCTATACATTTAACTTTTCTCGAATCAAACGAATAAAGATATCCATAAGGTCGAGTGATTTCGAGACCAAGTCTATCCATAATGGCTTTAGGAATTACATTATAAGAGGCTCCGGAATCCAACATGCAATTATGGAGCAGGTGATCATGCACAGTTAGTGTGATATATAAATGGGCAATGGTATCTTTGGCACCTTCAAAATGTGGACCAAAAATTATATTAGGCTTGTCATCTTCTAGATTTATCATGTCAACCTGACTTTCATTGTCTGAAAAATTAATTCTTTTGGCAATTTTCTTTCTTTATATTGGGTTTTTTTCCAGTTTGACAAGAGGTACAGGGATTTTAATTTTATTGATTTCATTTTCCAGACTAAAATTTCCCGTTGTTTTATCAAGTTCTATGGCTTGAGATTCTATCCCCTTCTTTTCATTTTTACTTTTTTGTGAGGTTTTTATTTCATCCACAAAATCCTCTGTTTTCTTTGTGTGGATGACTGATGTTTTTGTTGGCTTTGCCTTGGTAGGTTGTGTGTCAGCAATCTTGGTTTTAACAGTCTACTTTTCAACAACTTTTGGAACTACCTCGTCTGTTTCCCCCCTTGGAAGGATTTTCTTCACTGAGGTGGTTGGGATATTCATGTTTCTAGGCCTTATATTGTACTTCATGTGGATTTCAGCCATTATATCATCAACGATTCCTTCATAAGTTGAATATTTTGTAATATTTCCATTCTTGTTATTATCTGATCTGTATTATGTATTTAAGGATTTTTCATAATCTTGTCTCGTCAAATAAGGTTGTTGACAGTCATCACCAAGATTACCTATGTCTTCTTCTTATTCCTCAAAATCTTGCATGTCTTCTCCTCCTATTAAATTTTCAGTTTTGAAGGGGGCTTGAATTTTTTGGTCCTCATTCTTAATTTGTCTTTTTTGTGTTTGAGGGTTAGGATTCCTTCTGAAATCCTTTCTAGGGAAATGATCATTTTTTGATTGATCCAATTCCATTCTTGAGATCTTATTCGACAATTCTTTAATTATTCTCTCCATATCATCCATCATGTCTTTCGAAGACCTCCCATATCCTGAGGGTCCTCCTTGTTCCCTGTACCTTATGGTTTCTTTATTTCCCATTTCAATTTTTTTTTTCAACTTTCCTGATGCCATCATGGTTGATTCAATTTCCAAAGAATCATCCGCCATTTTAGTGAGATCTACAGATCTCCTTTCTCTCAACAACAAAGAGAAATCAGGATCAAAATCCCCAACAAAAGTTACTTTTTCTATAGGTTGGGAAGGTTTAACCTCAGTTGGAATTTTATTATACAAATTATTAAACCTTTGGGTAAATTCGAGAACTGATTCTGAATTTTTATTTCTCAGAGCCCTAAACTCGGTTAGATAGTAGATATGATCTTTCCTTTCTCCCCATTGTTTGATAAAAACATTTTCCAACTCATCGTATGACCTTATTAATCCTTTTTCTAGACCTCGGAACCAAGTTCTCACCTTCCCTTCAAAATTCTAGACTAGGAGTCTCGAATAAACATCCTCATGTATAAGACAAAGAATGTCAACAAATTGATCAAAGAAATTGATGTGTTCGGTTGTGGTTAAATCACCTTCTCCTGTGAATTTCGGTAGATTCTTCATGTAATTTTAGGGTAGATCATGGAGAGGATCTGGAAGGACCAAAGGAGCATACCTGGCATCTACTTTGGCAAATATTTGAGGGAGTGGTACTTTACTAGCTCCTCCTCCTCCTCCAGCACCACCTACGGCACCACCCCCGACCCCACCTCCTCCGGCCGCAACCATTAATAAATTAGAGGGTGAAACTTGGAGATTATACAGAGGACTTTTAAAGGGGTGTGGTAACCCTTCGGTTTTGACTAAATAGGGAAATATCACTTCAGGAAACTGGTCATCAAGGGATAGGAAACTTGAAAAAGAGGGACATGGAAAACGTGGACTGGTTTCTTCAGACTCATAGGGTGAATATACAGGAGAATCAATAGGAGTCGAGTCAAGGTATACAGTATGTTCATCGGAGTTTTGAGGGATGGGAAACTGAACTTCAGAAAGTGAAGAAGTGTTAATCGAGGCGGGAAGTGAAATAGATATTTTACCTTTATTGGTGAAAGAAACAGTTGAGAAAGTCTCAGTTTTAAATTCGGGTAAGAACAATATAGGCTCTATGATTTTAATTCTATCGGTGGATAGTTCTCTAAAAATGAGTGGGGTATTTGACCTTACAAGAATATCCTTAGTGTTCGACTGTGTGAATTTAGGCTGATAAATCTTATTTGTCAATGAAGCAGTCTATTGAAGGTATCTTCTTGATTTCAAAAATTTTTCTGGGTTGGATACAGGCGAAGTCTGTTTGTCGTCTGGATTCTTCCTAGTATTATTTCAGTTAAAAGCCAGTTTAATAATCATGGATTTTCCAAGTGAAAGATGAAAAAAGCCTTATAAAGTTTTCAATCTTTGTTCACTATCAAAGAAATAAATTATCAATGTTGTTCTTCCCAGGGAAAATAGTTTTGTTTCTTCGTTCCCCGGCAGCGGTACCAAAAATATGTTTTTCCTAAGTTTATACTTTAAGGATTTAAAGTATACTTTCAAGGCATATGAAAATAAAGAGGGCTTTGATATATGAAAAGGAAATCAGTTCTTTAGGAAAAGAAAGCTATGGTTGGTTTATGAGTTGTCTTTGTCTAGCTTCCAATCATTCCTGGGCGTGTATGTCCTTTTCAAGGGATGCCCATGAATGTTCAAGTTCAACCCGGGTGGTGGTCCTCTCAAGGATAGTATTAAAAAGGGTTAACACGATGCTAGTCTGATCTGTGAGTCTGGATTCTATGTTATGATGTCTTGCAACAGGAACAGTCAGGAGGAAAAGAAAGTTTAAAGATTTGTTATTTTTTTTTTCAAGGTTCGTTGTTTCTATTTTTAGATTATATGAGAGAAGTTCCCAAATTTGAATTAATAATATAACAATTTTAGAGATCGTTTCCCGCTCCCGAGTTAAATAAAAAATAATAAATGAGATGAAAGAAAACATAAAGTTGTTTAAACAACATGAGGCATCAATCATGGAGGAATATCACTTTGTAACAGAAGAATAAAATAGATGAGAAAACTTTAATGAAGCATAAAAATATAGTGATCTGAATAATCCATAGGTCTTGTGCCTGCTAATAGAAAACACAGAGGAAAATCTGCAAACAATTAGATGACCAAATAAAGCATAACCACAATAGATATTGTACTAAATTGTAGTTTAAACATTCATCAAATATATATAAGAAATGATGTTGAACATGAAAGTAAAGAGGAACACATAACTCAGGGTTGACAGAATATGGAATCTCCATTTTGCATTGTCATTAATTCTTGTAAAAATGAAGTCTATCTGCTACAATCGGCCAAAAGAAGCCCTCTTTTAGTCTTTTGAAATTATATTTATACAAAAAATTATCAACCCTAGACGGTTGGTATTTTCCTAACTCCTAGGTGCTAATGGTTACAGAACACAAACTTGAACCGTTTCGCTTGATTACCTTTTACCTCTCTGTCACTCCAACAAAATGAGCATGCATATGTTGCTCCGTTATCTCTTTGAAGTATCTCCTTCACTTGGTCCGAGACACTCAAGGCACCTGCTAAGAAAATGTACTAAACTTCTAGAAGGCTCTATCATATCCTTTGCTTCAAACAAATACTGCTTCCTC
Organism: Picea sitchensis; assembly: GCA_010110895.2. NCBI lineage: Eukaryota > Viridiplantae > Streptophyta > Pinopsida > Pinales > Pinaceae > Picea > Picea sitchensis. Next base: position 14,649 of record SNQJ01S0159329.1, on the reverse strand, counting down.
TAAATTTTTAGCAACTTTTCTTCAAACCTTTTATCTTCAAATTTTATTGATTGCAATTGTAAATTCGGTTTCACCAGCCATCTATCCATTAGGGTAACATCAACCTATTTTAATTGAGATATTTCAATTTGAGTTTCATTCAAACTCTCTTTTAGGTTCAGTTGATGTCTTATAACATTGACCTATCCCAGTAGTCCAGGGCAATCACCCTTTCCAATGCCTAGCAATTTTTTATCTAACAAGTCGAAAGTCTCTTCACATTCTTCCTTTATTTCTTTGGCCATTTTCCTATTTTTAGATATATTTTCCTCCCATACCTTCAACATGATATCTCCCCTGATTTGTTCAGTGACAGTTAATTTAGGAGCTACTGGTACCTCTTCTTTAGAAAAAAATATGACTGCCTTATGGAAAGTGGCCCTAGCTATTGTAACCTCTTTTTCTTTAAGAGAAATGTTTTCTAATGATTTACTTACATCCTAAAAATAGTTTTGAATGATATCTACTTTAGAAAACAGACTTTGTTGTTCTATCTCTAACTTCTAGTGCACTTCCAGTGCCTGGGCTTGAAATACTATTAAATCTATTACCTGGCTTTCAATAGAACTCAATTTATCTTTCAACTGCTTTACTAAATCCTCTTGCTAAATTCCATGCCCTTGACTTGCTTGCATCTTCTTGTACATCTCATCTAAAATAGACTTGAGCAGTTGAATCTCTTGTTTTTCGATAGCTCTGGCATGTTCTAGTCCTTTATTTATCTCATCTCTAATATTTTTCTCTGTATTCTTTATTTGATTTTGCAACTGGGCTATCATTTGATTTTTTTTCTGCACCCTTGATGTCAGATTATCGACTGAGAATAAGTTGGTCGTAGAAAAATCCCCCAAAGATTCTGCTACCTCTGTAGCAAAGCATTCCTCTTCTAGATTTTGTCCATCTACAAGTATCCAGTGCTTTTTGACCATTGTACCTTCTTCCAGGTGCATTTCTTGTTTCACTACAACCTTCCTTTTCTTATTGAAAAAGAAGTAAGAGGAAGATATTTCTTCAATATGGATTGGGTCAAGATCACTTACATATATAGCTCCGAGATCAAGAGTCCCAAAACTTGACTGTAAAGGATTCAAGGCTATAATCGAACTGCCTAACTCTTTGAATTGTGTTCCTTCTGCTGTTTTGGAAGTATCAGCAGGAATAGTTGACGATAAAGGAGGAATCATTTGATCCAAATTTGAAGGTGTCTCAGATTTAAACCCTATTTTAGACTCTGGATGTTATGTCTGTGAAGTTTCTGATCTTTGTGAAGACACTTCATGATTCTTTGGGATTTCCTCTATAGTCCCTTTATCTTGAGATTTTGTTTCAAAACCTGGAGGTATACTTTCTTGTTCTGAAGGAGGGGTTATCAATTCTCCTTGTAGTATCTTTGGCATCCCACTTTGTCTATGCTTCTAGAAAGAAATAAATATGGTTTGCAGGTTAGGGGGTAACACCTGGACTCTTTCTAATATCTCCTCATATACTCTGGCTGCTTTGAATATGTCATCACAGGAGGAGTCTTCATGCTCATACATTTTCATATTGCAATGAGCTAGATGATTTCCCATAATTTGATATGGATCATGTCTTCTAAGTTCAACATCTACCAATTTAATGTCTTCAAGTGATGCAACTTCTATCTTGGACTGGCCAAAATTAAGAAATGAAAACCTCCCAAGTTGTATAGGAAAAACTGACCAGAATTTCTTTTGAGTTTCTTTTAACTCTTTACCAATGCCTCCTGTTATTATTTGGTATGCCACTTCTCTACACACCAGTCTGTGCAAGATACCAGATATAATAAATATGAAAAAAAAAAAAAAATGCTAGAAATGGCAGAATAATAGTAATATATCCAGCATAATCTCCACAATAACACATAAATGATATAAGAACAACAACAAAAATAACACTTTGATTCAGAAAGCAATGTTCACAGGCCTCTTCGAGGGGGCAACCTCCAATTGAGTAGCGCTCTGTTACAATAATCTCTGAGCTAGGGTTTTCATACCCTCGACCCTTATTTATACTAAATATGTCTATCAAGAGAAGCATCTAGAGGAAGATCCTTCTAGAAGCGAAAGCTTCTATTAGGTCTTCTTACATCCACCTTATTCTATTTTATTTAAAGGCCTTATTAATATTGACCTTTATTACATCAGAATATATTGATCTACCTATGTGCAGGTTAGGACCCTAACATGTCCACCCCCTTAAAAATAGCCTTGTCCTCAAGGCTTGAGATGTGGAAACTGCTACAGAATGGTAGCTGGTTCCCAAGTGGCATCTGCTGGATTCATATCTTTCCACTAGACTAGCACTTCCTTGATGGTTCTCTAATGCAGGTAATGCTCACGCTGGTCCAAAAATGCTTCTGGATGTAGACAAATGGATCCTTCTTCAGCTAACTCAAGAAGGTTGGTTTGAATTTTGCACCTAGTTCCAATCACCTTCTTTAAGCATGAAACATGAAAAACTGGATGTAGCTTCGACTGACTGGGCAAAGCTAACTGATATGCGACTTGTCCCACACGCTTGAGAACTGTATAAGGACCATAAGATTTGGGCGCTAGCTTCTAACAATGCTTGGCCTTGAGGGAAGTTTACTTGTATGGTTGCAGTCCCAGAAACACCTGATCCCCTTCTGCAAATTGAAGTTCATAGAAACCTTGATCTGCTTGTTGCTTCATGCAATTCTGTGCCATGACCAAGTTCTATTGAAGGGTACGAAGAATATCCTCTTGAACTATAAGTTTTTGGTCAACCTCCTAGACCTTTGAGGTACCCAGTAAGTATGAGAGAACTAAAGGTGTCTTCTGTCCATATACCGCTTCAAAAGGAGTCATGTGAGTAGTTGTATGGTAGGAAGTGTTGTACCACCATTCGGTTAGGGGTAGCCATTGAGCCCAATGATGTTGTTTTTCAGAGGCAAAACACCTCAGATATGTTTCCAAACACTTGTTGACAACTTTCGTTTGACCATCAGTCTCGGGATGATAAGTTTTACTGAGATGCAATTGGGTGCCCTGGAGCTTAAACAGTTCTTGCCAAAAATTTCTTTTGAAAGTTGGGACACAATCAGAAACAATAGAGTGCAGCATGCCATGAAGCTTGAAGACCTGGTCCATGAAAAGTTGAGCCACCATGGATGCAGTAAATGGGTGTTGAAGAGTGCAGAAATGAGAATACTTGGAAAGACGATACACAACCACCATTATGACTGATTTATTCCCTGATTTGGGTAAGTTGGTAATAAAGTCCATAGAGATATCCTTCCAAATAGCAGCTGGAATCGGAAGCGGTTGTAGTGTGCCCAGAGATTTGACTGTTTCTCCCTTGTTGCGTTGACACACCTCACATTCAGCAACAAAATTATGGATGTCCTATTTCATACCATCCCAGAAAAAAGAATGTTTGAATCTGTCATATGTTTTGGTGAACCTTGAGTGCCCCACTATGGGTGTAGCATGAAGCTCAGAAAATACCATGGATTTAAGCTTTGATTTTTTACTTAAATACAAACATCCTTTGTATCAAAGCTCATCCTAGAGCCAAGAGTACCCTGGGGGAGCCAGAGCCTTGGTCTACAATTGCTGGATCAAATGCAAACTTTGGGATCTTGAAGCCATTCCTGGCACATATCTTGGAGCCAATCGGGTACTGTTACACATAAAAAATACTCACTTTGATAGTGTTGCAAGTGTCGTCATTACAAGGGTCGCAAGTGTCGCATTTTTCTCACAAGTGTCGCAAGTGTCAAGCAAATCCTACTACCATGATGCCTATGTCATACTTATAACAACATAAAAAATACACTTGAAACACCTCAAACACTTGATTTGGAAGAAGAGGAATGGTTAACTAGACTTTTGTACCTCTTGCCATCTGAAAGAACCATGGAATTTGGTTTTTTAGAGGAGAGCGCTACCCTATACCTCTCTCAAGAGTAATGACACCCCCCTATGCACTATATGGGAGCATTATAACACTCCCTCTGCCCTTTTGGAGGAGTGCTACTGCTGGTGGGAGTGATGACGCCCCCCTAAACCTTACTGGGGAGCATTATAACGCTCTGACAACCTTTTTAAGGGAGCGCTACCTATTCTGGGCAACAGTTGGTTTGTTGAGAAGAATGGGGGAAAGATCTTTTCAATCTTGGAAGGCAGTTGGATTCAAATCCCTAGTCCAACCATGATCTTAGGGAAGATCCCTAACTCAAGGAGGAAAATCCTCAACACACCCCAATGATATCTCAAGTGGTTGAGCCTCTCCAAGGCTATATAAGCAATATTTCTCATGGTGAAAGGAGGAGTTGGATGGAGAATCATACCAAACTTATGATCTCATAAGTGATATTTGGAGAAGGGATGAGAAGCATGAAACCTATGATCTCATAGGAAACACACAGTGAAGTGGAGGCTAATCAGTGAAGCTATCGTCATTCCAATCGTGGAGCTTTTGAGTAAGGGTTAGGCAAGGAGAACTTGACGAAACTACTACATTCCATCTATGGTTGTAAGTAACATTTTGTCCTCTTTAATGTAACATGCTTGGCCTGTTTCTTTCTAATTTGTGTTTGACATTACATGAATTTGTCTCTAAGTAGATAGGTCTACGTCGAACTAATCTCAATAGAATAAGAAGTGGTTGTACTTAGTTTGTCTACAGGGCTTATCGAGGAGCTCAATATTGGAGTTCAACTCGGAGCGTGCAGGGACAAACACCGGTAAAAGGTAGGTCTTTCCTCCTTCCTCTTCATGCATTAGTTTGTGTAGACCTAAAAGGAAGTTAGTGACCATGATAAGCACTTTCTGTCTTAGAGTTAAGAGTCTAGCTCTTTGAGGAGATCTACATGTCCACAGGAAGATTTTCCTTCAATAGAAATTGGCGACTCCGCTGGGGAATCGAATCGAAACTTTTGGTTTTGATTTTTCCTCATAGACCTTGTCTTACCCTTTGTTGTTTTTAGACCCTTTTTACCCCATATGTTTGATTTCATATGCTGATTGACTCTTTACCCCATCACATTCAGCTTGACTGTCAAAATTTGACTGAAATTTTGGGTTTTTAGACATTTGTATGAGTTTTTTGAGCCTGGCGCCCCTATACCCATATTAGCAGAGCGTCAGTGCTTCCTAAAGGTGCTGGAGAAAGATTTATAATTCCCTGGTGTATCCAACCTTTGATGATCATTCTGGAGTTAAGCCACTAGCTTTCATGTTGGGGGCATACCGAGCTTAGTATTTGTTCTTTCTCGTGCTCGTAAATACATGAGAATGCATCCGGGTAGAATTTTATCTCTTTTTTGGACCTGTATGGATTACACGAAAAAGGAACCCCCTGGAGTCTCCTTTAAGCTCTTTTCGGACTCTCTAAACATGTAAATATTGCCGAGTGATCTTTCTTCCTTTTCCACTCGTTAAACGGTTTGAAAGGGCGTCTTTCGAGTGATAATTTATCTCTTTTTCAGCCTCGCGAGACTAACATTACAAAAAAGGACAACATTGGACTCATCTTTAAGTTCTTTTCAGACTCTCTAAACATGAAAAGATTACCGAGCGACCTTGTTTTTTTCACGCTCGTTAAAGTATTTGAATAAAATGTCTGTTGAGTGATAGTTTATCTCTTTTTTGGTCTCATCATACTACTTTATGAAAAAGGAACTGAGAGAGTTCTCTTTTAAGTGTTTTTCCAGACTCTATAATCATGAAAAAACTTTGAGTTTTCTGTCTTTGGACTCGCTAAACAAAACATAGACATGCCCATATGGGACTGAACCCTTACTTCTTTCAGTTCGTTAAACAAAGAAAGAGGAACTTATCGAAGGTGAGTTTTATCGAGCATGTGTTATCCTCCTCGAGCTCGTTAAATTAAAAAGAGGTACTTGTCTATTTGGATGGGGGAAAAAATTGAAAGAAGCAAGACAAGCAGGTTTTTGAGAACATTACCAAGTAACTCTTAGAGTCACCCTTGAACACGACACTTTGTCTTTGTGCACATCTTAATCCGATGAACCTCTGTACTGAACCAATCCTCTGAGTTTTTCTTACTCCTTTGGGTCACCCGACGAAAGTCACAATATCCTTTGCATCATCGTGTTTTGGTCGATGTCATGTTCCTATTGTTGTGCCTCAGTGTTCAAGGGAAGTATCCGCCTCAAGAGTCAGTCATCAAAAATATCTTGTCTCAATACCCATGTCTATCCATGTTCATTTGATCTACCAATTACATCTCTGTTTCTGTTTCCTTTTGTTGATGGGGGATACATTAAGGCCCTCCTTCGACGAGTCTATTCCTGTCAACTTCAACACATTATCCAGGGACTAGACTTAGAAACCAATTAGAACTTTGGGACTTGCATGCCTCAATGGCAGGCATCCTCACGTTCAACAGTGGGTTTACATCATTGACCTCTGATCGAACGATTCTACGGATGTTCAACTTCAGGTCATCCATTCACATTCGTTGGAATGTACTAGGGTACCTTGGGAATCATTGACATCAATGGTGATCTCCCTCGCACTTGTTAACGGTTTACATCATTGATCGATAATCCAGTGGTTTCTGCCATGTTCGACATTAAGACATCTATTCACATGGTTATATTCATACTACATCGAGATCAATAAGAATACCCTAGGTTGAGTGATCATTTTGATATGTACTTTGCCCAGGTTGCGACGGAGTTTCTCTTGAACCATGACACATATACTGTCACATAGATCCACTTTGTATTGGTCATGGCTATGTCGTGTCATCTCGTAGATCCACTGTGTATTCCTCGTGGCTATGATCAATTCAGGTCATAAGAGTATAGATCCACATTGTATCCTGGGTGTCTATACCTTATATCAATACAATTATGGATCCACAGTGTATTTTATGGCAGCCATATCTTGCAAGTCTTGATCACCCAAGCATAGGTATGTCTGCCTTGGGTTTGAAACATGTCATAATATTTGTTGGATGTTTGTGTGAAGCTTCTGTCAGGTTCTCTGCATCTATACCCTTGCTTGAAATTCTACAAAGCATTTCAGTTATCAGTTCTCATCTTCTAACTTCATACTTTGGGGGGCAATCTGTTACACATAAAAAATACTCACTTTGATAGTGTCGCAAGTGTCGTCATTACAAGGGTTGCAAGTGTCACATTTTTCTCACAAGTGTCTCAAGTGTCAAGCAAAGCATACTGCCATGATGCCTATGTCATACTTATAACAACATCAAAAAGACACTTGAAACACCTCAAACACTTGATTTGGAAGAAGAGGAATGGTTAACTGGAGTTATGTACCTCTTGCCATCTGAAAGAACCATTGAATTTTGGTTATCAGAGGAGAGCGCTCCCCTATTCCTCTCTCAGGAGTGCTGACGCCCCCCTATGCACTATATGGGAGCATTATAACACTCCCTCTACCCTTTTGGAGGAGCGCTACTACTGGTGGAAGTGTTGATGCCCCACTAAACCTTATTGGGGAGCGTTATAACACTCTGACAACCTTTTTAAGGGAGTGCTACCTATTTTGGGTAGCAGTTGGTTTGTTGAGAAGAATGGGGGAAAGATCTTTTCAATCTTGGAAGGAAGTTTGATTCGAATCCCTATTCCAACCATGATCTTAGGGAAGATCCCTAAATCAAGGAGGAAAATCCTCAACTCACCCCAATGATATCTCAAGTGGTTGAGCCTCTCCAAGGCTATATAAGCAAGCTTTCTCATGGTTAAAGGAGGAGCTGGATGGAGAATGATACCAAACTTATGATCTCATAAGTGATATTTGGAGAAGGGATGAGAATCATGAAACCTATGATCTCATAGTAAACACATAGTGAAGTGGAGGCTAATCAGTGAAGCTATTTTCATTCTAATCATGGAGATTTTGAGCAAGGGTTAGGGAAGGAGAACTTGACAAAACTGATACATTCCATCTATGGCTGTAAGTAACGTTTTGTCCTCATTAATGTAACATGCTTGGCTTGTTTCTTTCTAATTTGTGTTTGTAATTACATGAATTTGTCTCTAAGTAGATAGGTATACTTCGAACTAATCTCGATAGAATAAGAAGTGGTTGTACTTAGTTTGTCTACAGGGCTTATCGAGGAGCTCAAGATTGGAGTTCAACTGGGAGTGTGCAGGGACAAACACTGGTAAAAGGTACATATTTCCTCCTTCCTCTTCATGCATTAGTTTGTGTAGACCTAAAAGGAATTCAATGACCATGATAAGCACTTTCTGTCTTAGAGTTAAGAGTCTATCTCTTTGAGGAGATCTACCTGTCTGCAGGAAGATTTTCCTTCAACAGAAATTGGCGACTCCGCTGGGGAATCGAATCAAAACTTTTGGTTTTGATTTGTCCTCATAGAACTTTTCTTACCCTTTGTTGTTTTCAGACCCTGTTTACCCCATATGTTTTATTTCATATGCTGATTGACTCTTTACCCCATCACATTCATCTTGACTGTCAAAATTTGACTGAAATTTTGGGTTTTTGGACATTTTTATGAGTTTTTTTAGACTGGTGCCCCTATACCCATATTAGCAAATCTCCAGTGATTCCTAAAGGTGCTAGACAAAGATTTATAATTCCCTGGTGTCCCTTACACCAGAGTGAAAGCCCCTTTTTTCACAAAATCTTTTCAAAAATTGCATTTTTTGAGGTCCAGACCCTGTTTTTTCACTTGCTGACATTCTTTGGGATTCAATGCTTCTTCCCATTGAACTTTGACATCTCTCCTTCTGATAAATAAGCACTTTTCTGTTCAGAGTTGGTGTCCTTCTTCATTATTTTTGAGTTTTTGTTGTTGAGAGCTTGAAATCAATCCACTGCTTTCTTCTCTCCTATCTGACTGAGAGGGAACTCTGGTGAAGGGCATCAAAAATCTGTGAATCATCTTGTTTGGTTCTTTGAGGCCATTTTTCTTCAACATCTCTCTTTTGTGTGAATTGTTTGATTTTTCTTTGTTATCTTTTGTCTTCTGTTTGCTTCTTATTTCAATCATAGCAAGAGGGTGTGCGTTGTGTGTGCGGAATCTGATCATACTTGTCTGAATCTCCTTGATCTGAAAGGGTAGTTGGTAGGAGAAGTTTTTTGCATTGAATTAATCATCATTCGCATAAAAATGACAAAGACACATATTAGTGATTGGTTTGCATATTAGAAGGCATTTTTGGAAATGTTTTACCATTGCATTAGATTCGATTGAGAACCAATTAATTGAGGACATTTCATATTAGTGTTTGAAAGTGAAAACGACCTTTTCTCTTTCCCTTAAATAAGCATTCATTGAAAAAAAACGATTGCTTATCATCTTTCATGCATCTTTTTGGGAATTGAGTCCTGATTCCATCAGTTTCAATTTCGCACACCCTTTGAGTAAAGAACAACTGTAAAATGAACACTAATTAAAAATTATCTGGAACATTTTTTTTTTTAGGATCTTGCACCAACAGTAGACTAGGATTAGCACTTTGGATTAGGCTTTGAGTACAACTCTCCAAATTTTTAAAAACAAACATTAGCATCCTGAGCTAGGGAGAGTCAAATCCAATTGTTGTATCGATTTTCTAGGATCCCCCTCTCACACAGGGGTTACACACGAGGTCGCATTCAGGCAAATTACAGAGATTATCCCTCCATGGTTCAACTGTTTATGGTGGTCGGATCGTATATTGGGGGTCTCCTGGAGGTATACCCATGATTATGTGTGGGAGCCTCTCGTGTTGATTTTGGACTTGTTATCCTGCCCATACGTTTCGGATCAGACTGTCGACTGTACCCACCCAGGGACTCACTGGGAATTGGTGTCTTTAGTTACCATAATATTTAGGTACTTACACAAGGTGATGCTGAATGGAAGTCTCAGTGTACCTGGAACAGACATTGGTCAAACTCACTCGGGCTCCTTGGAGGGTAAATCCACAATTACTGTGTGGAAGCTTGCACCAAGGTGAAAGTTCGTTAAGAAGGTTGCCATTGTAACTGTTCCATCATATCCTAGCCCCTTCTTGATTTGATCACGCGATGTTGGATTTCATCACCAACTAGTATGATCATCGAAAGAAGTTTTGTCTTCTTGGTTGATTCCTAGATTTTATTAGCGCATGTTGTTTCTTTTTGTTAGTTGGCCCTACATTTTCAATGTGTTATGTTTTTATCCACAATTGAGCCAGTAGACGATCACGGTCTTCATTGATCATGTAGGATGCAAGGGATGCCTCCAGAAGGCTATCAACCCTTACCTCCTAACCCTCTAGAAGACCACTACCATAGAGAGGTAAAAAATCCGTCTGAGGCTGGAAGTGTTATTGCTCCTCTTTTAGATAACCCAGAAGACGCTTTGGTTATGGTTGAAAATCCCACTACATCTGTGTCGGTAACCCCTCTCGAACCACTTTTAGTTCATTTAGATTCCCTTGGGAATATCATAGATGAAGAGGTCCCATGATTATCGGAGAGGAGCTTTACCAAAACATATATGGGATCCACAGAACCAATCTTTGGTGACGAGTATAGGACTCCTATTCGTCCTAGCACCACAGTAGAAACCAATCCCACACCTGCTCGTTCTGTATGGAGGACTTCATCGGGACACGATCTCTATGAACATTTTGAATCTATTCAACAACCCTTTCAACCTCATGACCCTCCTAGTGAAACAGGACCATCCGGTCAAACCATGAATCACCCAGTAGATCAGGTTATTCACCCTACTGCTACACCAGCACAAGTCCATCGTAATATTGCACTCATCACCTCTACTCATCCCCAAATCACTTCAATCTCTACCCCCATTTCTACAAGCTTTTACTCTACAGCTCCACATGTTCCACATGATCCTGCTGGGACATCTTCTCACTCGAGAACGAAGACCCCTGCTTGCCAAAGACAACTGGCTGGAGGGAAACCACCATCCAACGAACCTTTCCCTCCTGGAGGACTACCTTTCCATGGAGGGCCTACCCCTCCCTGGGGACAACCCACTTTTCATGCTCCTCCTGGAGGGAAACCTCCGTTTTCTAGTCACACCCTGGTCATAAATCCGTCGCTGGCAGGGGGGCAACCCTCGTTTGCTAGAAACCCTTCACAATCCTGGGGAGTATCTTCAGGAGGCATTTTTACCATCATCATCCTCCGTTAGTATTCCATCGGTTAATCCTCCATCTGGACCACTCCATATTGAGAAATCCACATTCGAATCTATCTTACACCCTCCTAAGAGCACTATACATAAAGCTACCTTTAATCCTCGTTCATGTGCCGCCCAAAACTACAACATTGTTGAAGATTTGGCTCAAGCATCATGTGCTATGTTTGCGTTAGAAGTTCTACAGCACTACCCCAGTCAACATAGAACGATATTGGCCTCTCTTGGTGTTGTTGATCCTGAGTCGTCCAATCAGATCATGTTTAACCTGGACAATTTTGTGTCTCGAATCTCCCACCAACTTGCTTTCCAAGTTGATGTTGTTGTTCACAATCAATAAATCCACTGAATTATTCTGGATGAGGGAGCCTTCACTTGTGTCATGTCTTTAGCGTGTTGGAAAGGTTTAAAATCACCAGCACTCAACAAATCCCCAACAATGTTACGCACCTTCAACGAGCGAGGTTTTCATCCCCATGGGTTTTTACAGTCCCTCCCCATCCAATTGGGTGGAAAAACTGTTACTATTGATGTCGAGGTGGTCGTTTCTCCCCTCGATTACAAATTGTTACTTGGAAGAAGTTGGTTTTATGCTATGGTTGTCATTGCCTCATTAGTTTTCCTATGTGTCCAATTTCCTCATCAGGGCAAAATTGTCACTGTTGATCAGTTGGATTTCTGCACGACCGATGCTCGCGTTCCTACTACCAACAATATTCCTTTCTTGGGAGACCATAAGATCACATATGAAAGCATTGGTGTTGGCTTACTGAAATATTCTAGCCTCATGGGTACCTTCCCTACACCACTTCCATCGACTACACATCATATTGCCACCGTCGATATGATTTCAACAACGGCTTATCAATCTTTGGAATCATCTGACCCTTGGATTGTACCTTGTCTGCTGGAATTCGATGCACTAGGTGACACCGTGCCACTTAGTCTAGCTGAAACGTCATACGTTTCTACCCAATCCACTTCTCCCTCCTTGGATGACCAACATCTATTAGCACCTGACAGTTCCTCAATGCAATCACATTTGAGTTCCTTGTCATCGACAATCGACTGCATTTCCCCAATTTTTCCTTTTGAGGAATCTATTCCAGAAATGCTTCGCATTGACAAGTTACCTTGGGATAATAATCGTCACCGATCCTCTTTTCTTCCCCCTCATGACAAAATTCGGGTAGATATACAGTCTATCTCCCCTCCTGGTGTTTATTTTTCATCATCTCCCATGATTTCAACTTCCGACGATTTGGATCCGGTAGTGGACATGGTGATTTCTTTGGTAGGATTATTGGAGCCTGATCTCCTTACTCCTATCGTGACCCTCGACATTTGTTCCTTCTTGAGTGATTATCTTCCATCCAGTGAAGATCTCCTGGAGGCCATGACTGGTTTTTGTCCCTTGACATGGTATCCTTCCAGAATGTTCTTCTCTTGGAAGCCATGATCAAGAAGAAGTCACGAGCATAGTTTCTCTTCTTTGTGGAAAGCTCATTAAAAAATGAAACAGAGACCCTGAGCATAGTTCTTCTCCTGTGTCAAGCTCTTTAAAAAATGAAATAGTCACCACTCTTGAACCTTCTTTTCATCCACCTTCTTCTTTTTTCTCATCTACTAGAAAGATTGGTGACAACCTCATAGTCAGTGAATGAATTGAAGCTTGGAGGGAATGTCTCCAGCCTTTGATGATCATTCTGGAGTTAAGCCACTAGATTTCATGCTGGGGGCATACCGAGCTTAGTCTTTGTTCTTTCTCATGCTCGTAAATACATGAGAATGCATCCGGGTAGACTTTTATCTCTTTTTCGGACCTCTATGGATTACACGAAAAAGGAACCCCCTGGAGTCTCCTTTAAGCTCTTTTCAGACTCTCTAAACATGAAAAGATTGTCGAGTGATCTTGCTTCCTTTTCGACTCATTAAACGGTTTGAAAGGGCATCTTTCGAGTGATAATTTATCTCTTTTTTGGCCTCGCGAGACTAACATTACGAAAAAGGACAACATTGGAGTCATCTTTAAGTTCTTTTCAGACTCTCTAAACATGAAAAGATTATCGAGCGACCTTGTTCTTTTCACGCTCGTTAAAGTATTTGAAGAAAACGTCTATTGAGCAATAGTTTATCTCTTTTTCAGTCTCATCAGAGTAATTTACGAAAAAGGAACTGAGAGAGTTCTCTTTTAAGTGTTTTTCCAGATTCTATAATCATGAAAAACCTTCGCGTTTTCTGTCTTTGGACTCACTAAACAAAACATCGATTGACCCATATGGGACCGAACCATTACTTCTTTTAGTTCATTAAACAAAGGAAGAGGAACTTACCAAAGGTGATTTTTATCGATCATGTATTATCCTCCTTGAGCTCATTAAATTAAAAAGAGGTACTCGTCTATCTGGATGGGGAAAAAAATTGAAAGAAGCAAGCCAAGCAGTTTTTTGAGAACATTACCAAGTAACTCTTAGAGTCGCCCTGGAACACGAAAATTTGTCTTTGCACACATCTTAATCCGCTGAACCTCTGTACTTAACCAATCCTCTGATTTTTTCTTACTCCTTTGGGTCACCCGACGAAAGTCACAGTATCCTTTGCATCATCGTGTTTTTTTCCATGTCATGTTTCTTCTGTTGTGCCTCCGTGTTCAAGGGAAGTATTCGCCTCGAGAGTCAGTCATCAAAAATATATTGTCTCAATACCCGTGTCTGTCCATGTTCATTTGATCTACCAATTACATCTCTGTGTCTGTTTCCTGTCGTTGATGGGGGATACATTAAGGCCCTCCTTCGACGAGTCTATTCCTGTCGACTTCAACACATTATCCAGGGACTAGACTTAGAAACCAATTAGTACTTTGGGACCTGCATGCCTCAATGGCAGGCCTCCTCACGTTCGACAGTGGGTTTACATCATTGACCTCTGATCGGATGATTCTACGGATGTTCGACTTTAGCTCATCCATTCACATTCGTTGGAATGTACTAGGGTACCTTGGGAATCATTGACATCAATGGTGATCTCCCTCGCGCTTGTTAACGGTTTACATCATTGATCGATAATCCAGCGGTTTCTTCCATGTTCGACATCAGGACATCTATTCACATGGTTAGATTCGTACTACATCGAGATCGATAAGAATACCCTGGGTTGAGTGATCACTTTGAGATGTACTTTTCCTAGGTTGCGACAGAGTTTCTCTTGAACCATGACACATATACTGTCACATAGATCCACTTTGTATTGGTCCTGGCTATGTCTTGTCATCTCATAGATCCACTATGTATTCCTCGTGGGTACGATCAGTTCAGGTCATAAGAGTATAGATCCACACTGTATCCTTAGTGGCTATACCTTTTATCAATACAATTATGGNTGGATATACCTTTTATCAATACAATTATGGATCCGCAGTGTATTTTGGGGCGGCCATATCTTGCAAGTCTTGATCACCCGAGCATA
>SNQJ01S0159328.1:8979-30853 GCA_010110895.2 Picea sitchensis | reverse complement strand
CCTAGTTCATTTGTACACACTTACTTAGAAAGTGCACAAGTCTAGAAGACAACAATTGCAACTATAGGTGTGCAAGTTTGGGAGCAACAACTACAGTTGGAGGGGGAACAAATATGGAGGAGTAGTGCAATAATTGTGGGTATTTCTCTTGTGTGCTTCTCTTAGAGAAAAGGTACACTATCCTTGTATGGTTATTGTGCTTATCTTGGAGAAAAGGTACACTATCCTTGTATGGTTATTGTGCTTATCTTGGAGAAAAGGTACTCAGGAATGGGAAAAGGATGTAGCAAACCAGTTGGATGTCTGTGCTTATCCTTGTCCTTCTGACATTTGAGACATCTAGCAATAAAATCAACAGCTTCCTTTTTCATACCTAGCCAATAATATTGTTTCTTAACTGAGATAATTGTCTTTTGGTAACCTGGATGTCCCTCATAGGGAACCTTATGAATATTTGACAATATCAGTCTCTTCAACTCCCGCCTTTATGTCCGCATAACACATATATGATTTGGAAACTTCTGAATTTCCATGACACAAATCTGTCTGGTACATGCTAATGGATGTAACATGCATCTCATGCACTCTCCTATTGAGTGCATCAACCACCTTATTCTCTTTACCCTTGATATTATTTATATCAAAGTCATACTCATTGAGGAACTCTAACCACCTTCNTGTATCATCTTAGGATGGAAGATGGATATTATGTGACAGAGCATCTAAATGCCTTCAATAATCTAGTAAGTCAACTTGGATATGTTAATATTATTCTTGCAGAAGAAGATAAGTGTATTAATTTGTTATTTTCTTTGCCATACTCTGAGGATAAGCTAGTTGTAGCAATTGGTAGTACCACACAATCTAAATTGAAGTATGAGGATGTAGTTTCATCCTTATTATCAAAGGATATGAGGCGGAAAATCATGGATAGTCATAACACATATACTTTATTTGTAAGATTTTGTTCCAAAGATAGGGATACAAATAAGTCTTCGGGGGGAGATCTAAATATAAAGGTAGGCCTAAATATCCAGGAAAATCTTTGAGGAAATGTTGGAAAATGTGGTAAAATTGGGCATTATAATAAATATTGTAGGTATAATAAAGTTGATAATGAAAAGGGATATGATGATGCCTCTTCCACAGAGGTAAAAAACTCCACATAAGAAGAAGGTGATGTTTACATGGAATCTATAGGTACACATGTAGATCGTGATGTATGGTTGATCGACTCAGGTGAATCATTTCATATGAATCCTCACAGGAAGTGGTTAAGTGAATATCAAAAGTATGATGGTGGTGATGTCTTCCTAGGAGATGAATCGATAGCCAAAATCCTGGGACGTGGAAGGGTTAAGTTGTTGTTGAGATATGAGATGATTAGAACTCTCCTTGGAGTTCTGCACATTCCAGATCTAGCTAGGAGACTTATATCTGTAAGTAAGTTGGATGATGTAGGTGTTGATACTTTATTGGGAAAGGGAACTTGCAATATGGCCAGAGGAGAAATTGTGTTGATGAGGGGAGTTCGATGTGGAACTATGTGAAAGGTATTGGGAAGCACTTATACTGGTGGGTGTAACAGTTTTGTTTTCCCTAAGCAGAGAAATAAATAATACAAGATCCATAATGTCCCTGGAAATAATACCATGCTATGACATCAAATACTGATACATATTGGAGAAAAGGGCCTTTAAACACTACATGGTAAAGGTATGGTTGAAGGTATGTCTAATTTCACCCTGGATTTTGATTTATGTGAACATTGAATATATGGTAAACATAATCAAGTAATATTCTCATCTGGTGCTACAAGGCCAAAGGGGATTTTAGAGTTGATACACAATGATGTGTTTGGACCTATGCATGTTCCATTACTAGGTAAATATGTGTATTATGTTTCATTCATAGATTATTTCTCAAGGAACACATGGATTTATTTTCTTAGGAATAAATATGAGGTATTTGAAAAATTTAAAGAGTTTAAGGCTCTAGTAGAAAATCAGGAAGAGAAAAAAATAAAGGTGTTGAGGACAAATAATGGTGGATAATTCTGTGGGAATGAAGTTGAAGAGTTCTGTAAGAAGTGTGTTATATCAAGGCATAAGACTACTCCATACACACCTCAACATAATGGGGTTTCAGAAAGGATAAAAATGAGGTTGATGGAAAAATCAAGGAGAATGCTCAATGGTGTTGGGTTAGGACAAGAATTCAGGGAAAATGCAATGGGTATTGAATGTTACCTGGTAAACAAATCACCCTCATCCGTATTGGTGGAAAAAACTCTGCATGAAGTATGGATTGGTAAGAAACCCTCTCTTGAACATCTTAGAGCGTTTGGTTGTGATGCTTATGTACATGTTCCAAAAGAAAATAGGAGCAATATGGATAACAAACCAAAACGTGTATCTTTATTGGTTATAAAGATGGTATGAAAGGTTATAAGCTCTAGAACCCAGAAACTAGGAAGACTATTTACAGTAAGGATGTTTTTTTTAGATAGGTTAAATATGTTCCCAAACAGGAATTCCTACCAAGGCAAGAAGAACCTAAGAAAATAGAGTTTGAGTTGGATGATGCAAAATATGAACCAACAAAAGAAGATGAATAAGAAGAAGAACCTCATAATCCAATATTGAGGAGATCGATCAGGGAAGTAAGGAAACCAGAAAGGTATAGTCCACCTAATTTTCGTGCTAAGTTTTCTTTATCTATTACTGATGATGATCCCATAACTGTTAGGGAAGCAGTGAATTCAGAGGATAGTAAACTCTTGATGAAATCCATGGTTGAAGATATGGATTCCTTGGATAAGAATGAGGCATGGGATCTAGTTGAGTTTCCAACTGGAAGAAAGGCCATTGGCAATAAATAAGTGTTTAAGAAGAAGTTCAATGTAGAAGGAAAAGTGGAAAAATACAAAGCTTGGTTAGTAGAAAAAGGTTATTCCTGGGTAGAGGGAATTGACTTTGGTGAAAAAAAAAATCTTGTTTCCATGTTAACTTCTATTAGATTTCTTTTATCTGTTGCTGCTGATTTTGATTTTGAAATAGAATAGATGGATGCGAAGAAAACATTCCTACATGGGAATCTACAACAAGAAGTCTACATGAAGCAACTAGAAGGATTTGCAGTGAAGAGAAAGAAAGAGGTAGTTTGTAAGCTAAAGAAGTGACTATATTGTTTGAAGCAATCACCTAGGATGTGGTACCAAGAGTTTGACACATACATCCTTGGACTAAGATTTGTGAGAAGCATGGATGATCATTGTGTATATTCTACGTAGGTTGGTAATCACTTCATTTATGTAGTGTTGTATGTCGATGACATCTTGCTCGTAGGAAATAACATGGATGTTATCAAGGAGGTGAAATCACAGTTATCCTCCAAATTTGACATGAAGGATCTCGGTGCTGCTAACTTCATTTTGCAAATGGAGATTAAAAGTGATCACGCAAACATGAAACTCTGGTTGAATCAAATAAAATATGTTAAGATGATATTGTAGAGGTTTAATATATAGGAAATTAAACTGGTTAAGGTTCCTATTCCTATAGTTGTAAAGTTATATGCATATCAGTGTCCCAAGACACATGAAGAGGAAGAGGAAATGTGTCATGTTCCATATGCTATTGTGATTGGTAGTTTTATGCATGCAATGGTCTGTACTGACCAGACATTGCACGTGAAGTGGGAGTTTTGAGTATATATATGTCAAAACCATGAAAGGAGCATTGGACAACAGTTAAGAGGGTTTTCAGGTATTTTCGTGGCACTTCGAGCTATGGATTATGCTACCAAGGAATACCGGAATTGGATAGAGTGTTGTACAAACCTCAATTTTTTGGACTGAGTTGGAGATCTTGAGCGCAAAAGATATATAAGTTGGTATGTGTTTAACCTATTTGGAGGATAAATCAGTTGGATGAGTAAAAGACAGGTTGTAGTGGCACTCTCAACTACAAAAGTTGAATACATGGAAGCCACTCATGCATGGAAGGAAGAAGTAATGTTAAATATATTGTGTTAGGTATTGGGTTGGTACAACATGCAGTAAGGTTAGATTGTAATAGTTAGAGTGCAATCTTCCTGACAAAGAACCCAACTTATCATTCAAAGACAAAGCGTATTGACTTTTAGTATCACATTGTGAGAGACATGGTTGAATACAAGAAGGTGTTGCTGGAGAAGGTAGACACTTTGAATAATGTTGCATATTCATTGACAAATTCAGTGAGATCTGAGAAGTTCTCTTGGTGTAGAGAAACAATAGGATTTGTTGCTCTAGATTGTTGACTATGTACTCATGTGACCCCTTGTATGCAAAGAAAACAACAAGTGGGAGACTTTTGGGTAGGTGTTATATTATTTTCATGTGTGAGTGTGTGGGAATATCATATTTGATGACCGAGCTTGATGACGTTTCGACATTTTTTTCTATTTTTAGCGTTTTTTCTATTTTTAGTGGTTTTTCTATTTTTAGCAGTTTTCTAAATTAATCCCAGATTAAGGGATTGAGGTTTTGGTAGCTACACGATACCTAAAATATTATATATATTGTATTGTGAATGGTAAAATTAATACAATGAATATTTGAGAAGTGTGGCACCAAGTAAGGCTAGTTTTCTTTCGGTTAATGGTTTCCAATGTAAATCTTTGTGTACTATATGTGTGAGTGATTGATAAACTTTATGTTTTTCTTTAGAATATGTAAGCATTTATTTACTTCACAAGTTTAAAAATTACATATACATGAACAAAACATAATTTTGAACTAGTATCCACATACCAAAGTTCCACATTTCAATTTGCATGTTTAAACAAATCACATAGCTATCATCATCATAAACATATAAAAATAAAAATAATATCCCGCAACACATAAATAGATCCATATGTATACATATCAAATGTCTATATGATTCTAACTAAACCCAACAAGTACTAAGTAATGAATCACTAAGTTAAGTAAAAATCAAAGTTCTAAGCTTCTAAGGCCAAAATATAGGCTGCTACATTTACAAATCCCTAGAACACCACTATAATCTAAAATAGACTAATCCCTCCTTGCATGTATTTCCATGTAGCTTCCCATTTTAACTTAAAAAATAAATAAATAAATTCCATAACATTATGCAATGAAAATTTCAAGTCAAAATGTGGATTGGAGTGAAACAAGAATCACAAAAAAAGGAACATTTCTCATCCCAAGAAATAAAAAACATTTTTTCTAGGAACATTGACTTAACTTTATATCACAAATTTCCTTTCCATCAAATGAAGTGTTTTTTCCTTGCCATTCCATTTATTTCCTTACCATGTCAGGTCATGACATTCCTTTCCCATGGGTTCCTCTCTAAGTGAGCCTGCGACATAGCATCTTCGTTCTCATTCATGGGATATTAAAGAATACCCTTAATTTCACTAAATATTGATAAATACCTCAAAAAATTGATTTATTGAACCCCCCCTTCCAATACATCTTTCCAATAAAATAAACCCCTATTTTTACTAGATACCACTTTATAGACCCCCCAATACCTATAAACCCCCCGATACCCCACATCCCCCCTCAATACCTACAATATAATGACTTTATTTTTAACACTTAAAAAAAACCCTTTATGAATGAATGTGATAATATATTAGCCAACAAGGTGAAGCCCCCATGGCCTTTCCTTTCCATCCCATGTCATGCCATGCCTTGCCTTTCCTTGCCTTGCCTTCACTTTTCATGCCATGCCATGCCATGCCTTTCCTTTCCATGCCATGCCATCCCATGCCTTGCATTTTCTTGCCTTACCATGTCATGTTTTTCCTTGCCATGCCTTGCATTTTCTTGCCTTACCATGCCATGCTTTTCCTTGTCATGCCATGCCATGCCTTGCCTTGCCTTTCCATGCCATGCCTTTCCTTGCCTTGTCATTCCATTCCATGCCATTCCATGACATTCCATTCCATTCCATGCCATGTCTTGACATGCCATGGCATACCATGCCACACCTTTCTTTTCCATGCCTTTCCTTGTGATGTCATGCCATGTGATGCCATGCCTTTTCCTTGCCATGCCATGCCATGCTTTTCCATGCCTTTCCATTCATTTCCTTTCCTTTCCATTCCATGCCTTGCCTTGTAATACCTTTCCATTCCATGTCATGCCATGCCATTCCTTTCCTTTCCATGCCATTCCATGCCTTGCCTTGCCTTGCCATGACATTCCATGTCCTTGTTATGCCATGCCATGCCTTCCATGCATTTTCCTTGCCATGTCATGCCATGCCTTTCCATGCATTTCATTTCCTTTCCATGCCATTCCTTGTCTTACAATGCCTTGCCATGCCATGTCTTGCCTTGCCATGCCATGCCATGCCATGTCATGCCTTGCCTTGCCATGCCTTTCGTTTCCATTCCATGCCATGCCTTGCCTTTCCATTCCATGCCATGCCTTTCCTTGTTATGCCATGCCTTTCCACCTCTCGGCATGTCTTACCATGCCATTCCTTTCCTTTCCATTCCATGCCATGCTTTTCCTTTCCTTCACTTGTTATTCCATGCCATGATTTTCCTTTCCATGCCATGCCATGTCATGTCTTCCATTTCCTTTCTTTTCCATGCCATGCCATGTATTTCCTTGTCATGCAATGTCATGCCTTTCCTTCCCATGCCATGCCATGCTATGCCATTCCTTGCCTTGCCATTCCATGTCTTTCCATGCCATGCCATGCCTTACATTGCCTTTCCTTGTCATGTCATGTCTTTCCTTGCCTTTCATTTCCATATCATTCCATGTCATGCCTTGACTTTCCATGCTATGCCTTGAATTTCCATGCCATACCTTGTCTTTTTATGCCATCCTTTACCTTGTCATACCATATCATGCCATGCCTTGCATTTCCTTATGTTACATTATCTTTCATTGCATTGCCTTGCCTTTCATTGCCATGCCATTCCTTTCCTTTCCATGTCATGCAATGTCATTCCATGCCTTGCCTTGTCATGTCATGCCTTTCCTTTCCTTGACTAATCCAGGAGGATCCATAATGCTCATAGAGGTCTAGGAGGATCTAGAACACTCATAGAGGTCTAGGAGGATCTAGAAATGCTTAAAATTTGATTTTCCAAAATGCTCTCTAAAATGAATTTATTATGTAGAGATCAGTGATATCTTTCCAACGACACAAAAATCACCTCAAACATAGTTCATATGCAAAAGTTATGGCTGGTCAAAGTTTTGGTCAACATGGGAAAAAACTCAAAGTCAAGGTGACACGTGTCACTACTAGAAGGGTGAAACATGTCACAACTATACATGTCGTATGGTGATAACATGGAAATGTCATAAAATGCCACATAGCATATCATGCAGCTGATTGGGCAGGTGACAAGGCAATTATACAACACAAGTGGTCCAATTAGCATTCGACACATGAAAAAGCTTGGCATAGGTGGACCAATGAGAGACTGCCACATGGAAATCTCCCATTGGCCCTTTATGGTTTTGGTTTATCAAAATTATGGTGGTTCAACAAGAATAAAACCCTCGACCTTATACAAGCAAGAACAATTACTTACCAGTATACCACATGGCTAGGAATTAACTGTATGTGACACTAAATTAATTTAAAGTTGTTTAGTTGTTTAGTCGACAAGAAAAAGGGTCTAG
Organism: Picea sitchensis; assembly: GCA_010110895.2. Lineage (NCBI taxonomy): Eukaryota > Viridiplantae > Streptophyta > Pinopsida > Pinales > Pinaceae > Picea > Picea sitchensis. The sequence continues at coordinate 23,184 of SNQJ01S0159328.1, read as the reverse complement.
GGACATGGTATATATGGATTCCAATGTAACTGTAACCCAAAGTTCATGGAGATAAAACTCATATTCCAATGGATAAACAACAAGCCATACTATATATGAATTATAGTTACAACAAAAGCACCGACAAGGGAGAGGTCCGCGGGCTTGAACCCGTGACCTCTTCCCCCAAAAAACAATGTTTTAACCAATGTTCCCAAGGCGCCTTTCATTTCATAGACCCAAAATAAATTCATCTACGTTTTCCTTGAACTTCGGATGGTGGTTAGGGCCCGCACCCTATTTTACTAGCATGCGGACCGAGGCACCGACACATCATTGCAGAGTACAATTTGGTCTCGAAGTTCATGCCAAGAGGTATCAAGACTTTGGAATTGCATCGTAATGCATTCAAAGAGGTTCCTTAACGAAATTATATGAAGTTTATACTCATTTTTCACAAAATTTCGCCAGGAAATTGAGGGTGCACTCTATTTCTAAGTTTGAGAAAAATGTAAAAAGGTCATTGTAAAAACACAAACATTTGAGCATTAATAAAGAGGTGTCAATTGGAAGTGGACTCAGAGATGTAGCCCAAATTGGGTTAACTCCGTTAAAAAACTTGTGGATGTGATTTTTGTATTGTTTTTCTATTTTCGCTCAATTATTTTGTAAGTTATTTGTCATTGAAGTGGATTTGAATAGACAATTAAATTCACATGTATTATGCAATCAGTCATATGATCATTATTATTTTGAAATCTTGTTAGATGTTTATGTGAATTAAATAAAACTTAGCTTCTAAGGATTTTTCATATCAAGTTTGTATCAAAGCTAAGGTTTGACAAGTGTTTCCAAGTGAATGATTATAAGGTCCAAATCCAAGCAAGGAGAAGGAAAGATTACAAGTTATAATCTAGAGATTGGTTCGAGAATATTTACTCGAAGAAGACATATTACTTCGCTAAGAAAATTGGGTCGTTATGACTCTGAAGATGATTTCTTTGAGGATTTTAACCTAATGAAAGCTATGGTGGAAGAAATGTATGAGGGTCGAAAGAATGCCAAGGAAGAAGATAAATCGAAGAAAGTTGAACCAGTTAAAGATGAAGGTGGAGGACGTTCAAAACCATCCTCACAATATTCATCATCTGCAAGTGAACATTCTACACATAATAAAAAGGCCACTAAGAAGTCTTCTCATGCTCATAATTTTCCTTTATTAAAATTAGATGTCAAGTTCGAATTGCCAATTTACGATGGAGAATTGNATAAACCCCCCGATACCCCACATCCCCCCTCAATACCTACAATATAATGACTTTATTTTTAACACTTAAAAAAAACCCTTTATGAATGAATGTGATAATATATTAGCCAACAAGGTGAAGCCCCCATGGCCTTTCCTTTCCATGCCATGCCATGCCATGCCTTGCCTTTCCTTGCCTTGCCTTCACTTTTCATGCCATGCCTTTCCTTTCCATGCCATGCCATCCCATGCCTTGCATTTTCTTGCCTTACCATGTCACGCTTTTCCTTGCCATGCCTTGCATTTTCTTGCCTTACCATGCCATGCTTTTCCTTGTCATTCCATGCCATGTCTTGCCTTGCCTTTCCATGCCATGCCTTGCCTTGCCTTGTCATTCCATTCCATGACATGCCATTCCATGCCATGCCATGCCTTGACATGCCATGGCATACCATGCCACACCTTTCCTTTCCATGCCTTTCCTTGTGATGTCATGCCATGTCATGCCATGCCTTTTCCTTGCCATGCCATGCCATGATTTTCCATGCCTTTCCATTCATTTCCTTTCCTTTCCATTCCATGCCTTGCCTTGCAATACCTTTCCATGCCATGTCATGCCATGCCATTCCTTTCCTTTCCATGCCTTTTCCTTGCCATGTCATGCCATGCCTTTCATTTCCTTTCCATGCCATGCCTTGTCTTACAATGCCTTTCCATGCCATGTCTTGCCTTGCCATGCCATGCCATGCCATGTCATGCCTTGCCTTGCCATGCCTTTCCTTGCCATGCCATGCCATGCCTTGCCTTTCCATTCCATGACATGCCTTTCCTTGTTATGCCATGCCTTTCCACCTCTTGGAATGTCTTACCATGCCATTCCTTTCCTTTACATTCCATTCCATGCTTTTCCTTTCCTTCACTTGTTATTCCATGCCATGATTTTCCTTTCCATGCCATGCCATGTCATGCCTTCCCTTTCCTTTCTTTTCCATGCCATGCCATGTATTTCCTTGTCATGCAATGCCATGCCTTTCCTTCCCATGCCATGCCATGCTATTCCATTCCTTGCCTTGCCATTCCATGCCTTTCCATGCCATGCCATGCCTTACATTGCCTTTCCTTGTCATGTCATGTCTTGCCTTGCCTTTCATTTCCATATCATTCCATGCCACACCTTGCCTTTCCATGCTATCCCTTGAATTTCCATGCCATACCTTGTCTTTTTATGCCATATTTTACCTTGTCATACCATACCATGCCATGCCTTCCATTTCCTTATGTTACATTATCTTTCATTGCATTGCCTTGCCTTTCTTTTCCATGTCATGCCTTTCCTTTCCATGCCTTGCCTTGTCATGTCATGCCTTTCCTTTCCTTGACTAATCCAGGAGGATCCATAATGCTCATAGAGGTCTAGGAGGATCTAGAACACTCATAGAGTTCTAGGAGGATCTAGAAATGCTTAAAATTTGATTTTCCAAAATGCTCTCTAAAATGAGTTTATTACGTAGAGATCAGTGATAACTTTCCAATGACACAAAAATCACCTCAAACATAGTTCATATGCAAAAGTTATGGCTGGTCAAAGTTTTGGTCAACATGGAAAAAAACTCAAAGTCAAGATGACACGTGTCACTACTAGAAGGGTGAAACATGTCACGACTATACATGTCGTACGGTGATAACATGGAAATGTCATAAAATGCCACATAGCATATCGTGCAGCTGATTGGGCAGGTGATAAGGCAATTGTACAACACAAGTGGTCCAATTAGCATTCGACACATGACAAATCTTGGCATAGGTGGACCAATGAGAGACCACCACGTGGAAATCTCCCATTGGCCCTTTATGGTTTTGGTTTATCAAAATTATGGTGGTTCAACAAGAATAAAACCCTCAACCTTATACAAGCAAGAACAATGACTTACCATTATACCACATGGTTAGGAATTAACTGTATGTGACACTAAATTAATTTAAAGTTGTTTAGTTGTTTAGCCGGAAAGAAAAAGGGTCTAGAGCCATGGTATATATGGATTCCAATGTAACTATAACCCAGAGTTCATGGAGATAAAACTCATATTCCAATGGATAAACAAAAAGCCATACTATATATGAATTATAGTTACAACAAAAGCACCGATGGGGGAGAGGTCCACGGGCTTGAACCCGTGACTTCTTCCCCCAAAAAACAATGTTTTAACCAATGTTCCCAAGGTGCCTTTCATTCCATAGACCCAAAATAAATTCATCTACGTTTTCCTTGAACTTTGGATGGTGGTTAGGGCCCGCACCCTATTTTACTAGCATGCAGACCGAGGCACCGACACATCATTGCAGAGTACAATTTGGTCTCGAAGTTCATGCCAAGAGGTATCAAGACTTTGGAATTGCATCGTAATGCATTCCAAGAGGTTCCTTAACGAAATTATATGAACTTTATACTCATTTTTTACAAAATTTCACAAGGAAATTGAGGGTGTACTCTATTTTTGAGTTTAAGAAAAATGTAAAAAGGTCATTGTAAAAACACAAACATTTGAGCATTAATAAAGAGGTGTCAATTGGAAGTGGACTCAGAGATGTAGCCCAAATTGGGTTAACTCCATTAAAAAACTTGTGCATGTGATTTTTGTATTGTTTTTCTATTTTCGCTCAATTATTTTGCAAGTTATTTGTCATTGAAGTGGATTTGGATGGATAATTAAATTCACATGTATTATGCAATCAGTCATATGATCATTATTATTTTGAAATCTTGTTAGATGTTTATGTGAATTAAATAAAAATTAGCTTCTAAGGATTTTTCATATCAAGTTTGTATCAGAGATAAGGTTTGACAAGTGTTTCCAAGTGAATGATTATAAGGTCCAAATCCAAGCAAGGAGAAGGAAAGATTACAAGTTATAATCCAAAGATTGGTTCAAGAATATTTACTCGAAGAAGAGAGATTACTTCGCTAAGAAAATTGGGTCGTTATGACTCTGAAGATGATTTCTTCGAGGATTTTAACCTAATGAAAGCTATGGTGGAAGAAATGTATGAGGGTTGAAACAAGGCCAAGGAAGAAGATAAATCGAAGAAAGTAGAACCAGTTAAAGATGAAGGAGGAGGTGAAGGTGGAGGACGCTCAGAACCATCCTCACAATATTCATCATCTGCAAGTGAACATTCTACACATAATAAAAAGGCCACTAAGAAGTCTTCTCATGCTCATAATTTTCCTTTATTAAAATTAGATGTCAAGTTCGAATTGCCAATTTACGATGGAGAATTGAATGTAGAAAATTTGGAAATTGGATCAAGAAAATAGAGGTATATTCTAGGGTACAACAGATCATGGATGACATTGAAAAGATACAATTTGATACTCTTCATCTGGGTAGAATGACCTTGATTTGGTGGGGGAGTAAGACACAAGTTGATCTCGTTCAATAGGGTAAAGTAATTTCTTCTTGGGATGAAATTAATGCTGCAATTAGAAAGCAATTTTATCCATTAGCTTATGTGAAAACTACAATTATGGAATGGCAACATCTCCGACAAGGAAAAGGGAAAAATGTCCAAGAATATACACAAGAATTTAATAAGAAAGCATTATCTTTAGGAATTCCATTATATACTTGTGAAACTCTTCTAAAGTATATTGGTGGCATGCACTCATATATTTGACACACCATATTGATGTTTAACCCTACTAACATTGATGAAGTGTCAGTACAAGCTATTCATCTGGAGGCTAGTAAGGGAAAGGATGTGATTCAAGATAAGAGTCCACATAAGTTCAAAAAGAAACTTAAAGTAAAATTGAAGAGTAAGAATTCATCTATAGTAAAGAAAGATGAAGAAAAACGTACATGTTCTCACTGCAAGAGAAGAGGGCATGAGGAACATACTGTTGGAAGTTGCATCCAGAATTATGACCAAAGAATTTTCAGGATACAGGGAAACAAAATATTGTTGCATCAGCTCGACAGGATTTGGGGTCAGATTCAGGACATGAATCTAAGATCATGGAAATAGGAAGAAAAGTTTTATCTACTATCAAATCTATTTCTTCAGTTCAATCTTCTAAACTAGAAAGTGTTATTGATCAAAAGAAAAGAAGCGAGCTTTTTCATGTCAGGGTTATAGTAAAGCATATAAATATAGATACTCTTTTTGACAGTGGATATCAAGTTAACTTAATATCTGAAGAAATTTTTAAGAATATGGGTTTGAAAAAGACACCTCATAGAAAATCATATCCATTAGATTGGGTGTGTGAAGATGCTAAGTTGCAGGGGATGAAGTAGTGTAAGATCAAATTTGCAATTATATCCAAGTTCTTTGATGAGGTTAAGTTAGATTTTTTGCCTCTTGAAATTTGTGGCATTGTCTTGGGTATTCCATATCTATTTGAAAAGAAAGATATATTTTACTATGAAGAGAACAAATATCACCTTTTCAGAGATGGGATTGAAATTATTGTTAGAGCTCATAATTTGTTCGGTTGATAAACTGGCGACAAAGGTAACTTTTTCAACCAACTTTGAGACCTGAAAATAGCCTTTCGAATCTGGAGATGGCTCTCTTTGGGAGGCACGATCTTCGCATGGGATATGGATTTTAAATAAGTGGCTAGATGTAACACCTTCGATATAACCACTTCACGCACCCTTCATTATGCTTTGAGAAGTCTTCATGGCACGACTAGTATCTATCTTGCACACAATAGATCTGGAGGATGCCCAAGGTGGAGAATTTGATCAACCTGGGCCTATGAGAAAACTTACAAATAGGCCTGAATCTGATTTTGTGAATGACCTGGGTGAAGAACCTCTGGGATTTATAATAGATCGGGTGGAAGGAAGAATTATGCCAAAGAATATTGAATTCATGGTGACTAGATGTTTCAAATCGAGATTCATATTTTCCATAACACATCCCCACACGCAAAGTACAGGCGATAAGGGTTGTAGGGCATACATGATATGAACACCGTGATTTTTTGTTCATTTAGCTTTCATAATAAACTGATAATAGTTACAACACTTACGGACGCGACTTCCATTAACTACTTGACTTGACCCGAGGCACGTAGAGACTAATTTCGATGGGACCCGACCTTCTAGAAGCGACATACCCATACCATTTACGCATGTTTCAACTCTGACATCCCTTCTCATTTCCAAGGGCCAACCGACCACTTGTTGACTTCGACCCTTTCATTGCTATGTACCTGACTTCACATGTTTGGACACATGGGCCATAACGCGACTAAAACCAACTCTAAACGGAAAGAAAAATGGTGGCGCTAACAGTTGGCTCCAATCGAGATGCTATCCTCCCCGTAAGGTAGCAAAGAATAGTAGACCAGGTGCCTGACCATTGCACCTTATTTTGACTCTTTGGCACTGCAATTTGTAAAAAAAAACACAACCTAAACCTATCGATGCATCCTCTAAAGACTCAACATAAACTTAGGGGCTTCACTTCGGGCTTCAATTTTCTACTAACCTACTGACTCGGCGCAAAAAAAAAAATGACTATTTACAATGAAAAATGACTTAAACAGATCTTATTTCGTCAGATAATGCTTGAGGAACCTGTCGTTTACAACCTCCCAACCAAGGCATTATCCATTTAATCCTTCTAGGAAATAATCATTGCTCCCGCAATACGCATTGATTTTGAATGGACATGTCCAAAGGTGGTCAAACTTTCTGTGCTTCCCTTTATCTTCATTCCTCGCATCCCATCTCAGCACTAGCTCCCCTACCTGAAAATATTCCTACTTAGAACGCTTGTCGAAGGATTTATTCATATCCTCCTAATCGAGTTGTGATCAATTATACACCTGTTCCCTCACCTGCTTTGTGAATTAGTTGATTTATTCTTCTCTGTGCATCGTTTGGCTCAGCCTCCTGTTCTTGCAACAACGTTCTGACAGGTGGCCCCACTGAGGTGGGGAAGATTGCATCTGCACCGTAAAGGATCTAAAAAGGTGACGTTGAGATGGAATTCTTGATGGTAACCCGATCTTCCCACAACGCGTAGATAAACTTTTTATGCCAAGCTTTCTTATTGTCTTGAAGGAGTATTTTGATGATACTGGTTAGGATTTTATTCGAGGATTTTGCTAACTCGTTTCCTTGTGGATAGTATGTCGTGGAATGCCCCAGGGTTATATTGTAATCCTAACAAAACTTTTCCATTCTCTTGGACTTGAATGCAACCACGTTGTCTGTTATTATCTTCACGGGGCATCCAAATCTCGACAAGAAGTTTGTCTCCAGAAATTGGATGATGACTACGTTGGTAGCTTGCTTCGTGGGTATTTCTTCTATCCATTTCATGAAGTAGTCAATGGTCGTGAGTATCCATTTGTGTTGCGTGGAGGATGGCGGATTTATTTCCCCTATGAAATTCAGACCCCATTGCATGATAGGTGCTTCGACTGAGATTGAATTTAGTGGCATGGGTTGCAGCTTTCTTCTCCCATCGAAAATATGACATTCGTCGCAGCTGGAGACCTCTTTGTACACATCTACAAAGATTGTAGGCCAATATTAAACCAGCCTCAGAATTGTGTGTGTGGTTTTCTTCCAGTAGTGGTGTCCTCCGCAATCACCTTTGTGAAATTCTTCTATGGCTTGCCTCGCATGATTTTCCAACAAACACCTCAACAATATCCCCCCAGGGTATTTCCAATAGAGTGAGTTGTCCAGGATGCAGAAATTAATCGCTTTAATATTGAGAAATCTGGCCTTAGTCTTACTTATGCCCAGAGGGGCATGGAGATTATTCAACACATAGATGATGTCTGCATATCATGGTGAATCGCCGAACTCCTGGGACACCTACGCAGTCGTTTCTTCCTGAGGAATCTCTGACAAATCAGCAATGAAATTTATTCCCACAGCATCACAATCCAACTGCGCCATTAGCTTTGAAAGGACCTGAACCTTAATTAGTTTTGTAGGCTTCATCTCCAGGTCATATTCCAGCATGGCCACTATCCACTTGCCTCTCCTCCCTTCAGGGTCATGTTGAGTCAGGATATCCTTTACTGAGTTGTTGGGCACATAAGCAATGACATGGGAGTGAAATATGTACATCCTAAACTCCTTCAGGGATTTAACTAAGTCATATGTCTGTTTTTCCATAATGTCATACCTTAGTGGAGCATCCCTCAGTGTCATGCTGAAATAGGCTATAGGTTTCTCGAAGTTCTACTCGTCTTTCTGCAACAACACACCGACATTAGTGTGTTCTAAGGCGAATGGAAATAGAATGAAATCTTTCGTAAAGTCTGGATTGGCTAGAACAGGAGTTTTAGTCAACACCACCTTGATATCTTCAAAAGACTTATTGGCCTCTGGGTTCCACTTTATCTAGTTTCCCTTCCTGAGCATGCAGTTTATGTGCTTTATAATTTCTGTCAGGTTTGAGATGAATCTCCTCAAGAAGTTTACTTTTCCCAGGAAGGATTGCACTTTTTTTTTACTGCGCGGAGTGTCGATCTTCAATATTCCTTCAACCCTGTTGGGGTCTATATTAATTCCTTCCTTCGAGATAATGTGTCCCAACATCTTCCCTTATTCCACCCCAAAATGTGATTTCTTTGGATTTAGCGATATGTCGAACTTCCCGCACTTCTGGAAAAATTTATTCATATGCTCGAGGTGTTGTTCGTCAGAGGCAAAGTATACTGTGATGTCATCCAGATAGATCACAATGAACTTGTCCTTTTCATCGGAAAATCCTATGTCCATTGCCCTCTGAAAAATGGCACCAACGTTCATCATACCGAAAGGCATCTTGGCATACATGAACGTTCCCCATGGGGTTGTGAAGGTTGTTTTTTCTCTATCACCTGGGTGGACCATGATCTGATTATACCCTGAAAAATCGTCTAGCATGGACATCTTCTAGGACCCCACCACCTTTTGCAGGATATAGTCCATTTTAGGAAGGGGGTAGTGATCCTTGGGGACACTTTGTTTAAATTTTGGAAGTCTACACATAGTCTTATATCTCCGCTCCTCTTTTTTACAGGCACCAAATTAGCTACCCATTTTGAGAACCGCAAAGAAATGATAATCTTAGCGTCAAAATTTTTTTTTACCTATTTTTCGATAAGCGACAGTAACATGGGATTTATCCATCTCAGCTTTTGTTTGAAAGGTTTATGATCTTCTTTGAGAGGGATAACATGTTGGATTACTTTAGTGTCATACACCTTCAAATCATCATAGCTCCATGCAAAAATGTCTGGGAAATCCTTCATGATCTTGACGTAGTCTCGCTTGACCTATGGACTGAGCGTTTTCGATAATTTGATCATTTTTGGGTTCTCCTCAGTCCCGATGTTGTATCCTTCCACGTCCTCTTCGCTTTCAGTGATCTTGGGATTTTTAGCCACATCATTTTTGTCAAACAACTTTTCTAGCGGCACTAACCCCTTCAAAATGATGTTATTTTTAAGTTGTATTATTTCCCTTCTCGTGATCTGGTTCTGGAAAGGGTCATCATTACTGTGCGCATTTGTTCTCCCATCTTCGTCACAACAACATGCGCCATCAATGTTTATGTTAGTGAAATCATCGCTCATATGAAGAAACCTTTCTACCTGCTTGTCGTCCTGAAACACCTGCCAATATTTGATATTATCAGGCATTGTCGGCTGGTGTTTGACTTCAATCTCATATTTTTTATTTGGGAAGATGGGGATTTTAAAAAATGAGGCCGAGGTGGCCAATGCATCGACGATCTGATTTTTCTCCCTTGGGATAGCAGATAGGTCGCACTCTAAAAATTCATCGAGGAGGTCTAGCACCAATTTTGTGTACGCTCTCAGTCTGGGGTGCTTTGTCTGATATATTCCTTTAAATTGGTTTATGACCAGATCAGAGTCTCTGTGCACTGTTATCCTTTTTGCGCCTAATTCTTTCAATACCTTCAAGCCCAAAATCAGTGCTTCGTACTCGGCCATGTTGTTTGTGCAGTCGAACGCAAGCTTGTATGAGTGAAACTTTGTGCCCATTTCAGGGGGGCTTACCCATACACTGACACCTGGTCCTTCTTTTCTATCAGTGCCATCGAAACTCATGTTCCACATCCCATTTTTTGTGCGGTATTTTGGGTCGGCGCATTCTGTTTCTTTCTGCATGGTTTCCTCATCGGTTGTCATGATGGTTGTTGGTTATTCTTATTCAAAACTCAAGTCATTGTAGAATATAGAAGAACCAACCTTAGTATCAATGGAGTATATGGGATGTTTGTTTGGTTGCATCTTACTGCTCACCATGTATTTCAACAACACTTCTCTATACAACCATATGTCCTGGCCAAAGATAGGGATGGTGGCATATGACATGTCCATTTGCAGGGTCCCCTTTAACTTCGTAGCCCACAATTTAGACAAGAGCATGCCAAAATTAGGAGGTATGTCCGCCACGACCACATCCATAACCATGTTCTTCAAAGGGATTTGGTCCAATGACACAACCAAGTCTTTGATGAGATCCAAGCATTTGACTTTCCTTGAATCAAAGGAATAAAGATCCTTGTAGGGCATAGTGATATACAAACCCAATTTGTCCATGATCACCTTTGGCATGAGGTTGTGTGACACATTGGAATCCAGCATGGTGTTATGTAGGGTCATGTCATGAACCTTTAGACTAGCGTAGAATGGAGGCACATCCTCAATATCACTTGACTCCTCAACACGCAGACAAAAAAAAATAGCAGGGTGATCGTCTTGGACATTCAAAGTATTGGGGGTCCCTCCCATTTTCAACATTTTAATAATCTGCTCTTGATACTCACCCTTTCTGATAAGTTTGTTGAAAGGGATAGAGATTTTGATTTTATCCATTTCATTCTCAAAGTTAAAAGGGGGACAGACTTTCTCTACCTCTTTTCCTCCCGCTTCTTGGCTTGCTTCTGGAGTTTTCTTCAGGGCCTCCTCCTTCAACTTCACCTTCTCCTTCGCATCCTTATCCCCACTGTTTGGCCTTGGTAGGCTCATGGAAGGGGAATCCACTGGATTTTTTCCTATGGGATTTGTCTGCTGAGGCTCAGCAGACGATTCCTTACTCTTGAGGTTATATTTCTTCTGAAACTGCATGATGCTATTCTGATAACCTTTTCTGAACTCTTTCGTCTCCTAGGACACTGCGTCATTAGTTTCCCCAATCCATGCATCGTCTGTATATAGCATTAAATAATTGTTTCTTCTCATGTACTGATCATGTTCGCTCTTTGTCAAAAACACACGCAGATTCTTGTCATCGCAACAATGCATTTCATCCTTGAACATCTGATCGAAGTCTTCATCCGTGTAGTTTTTTTGGAATGGAGGTATTATCTGTTGGTCTCCTTGATATCTTTTATCCCTCTGCTCTCTTTGTCTGATATTAGGGACTTGGCCCCTCCTGAGGTTTTGATTTCTAGGCTCAGGGTCATTCTATTCCCAAGCAGTGGGTTTGTTTCCCACGAACATTCTCTCCATTAACTTCTCCATGGTTCTCATCATTAAGTCAAAATTTTCGTCAGTGGATATCAACTTTGATGACTGTGCATCTCCTTGGGGATTCTTATCGCCTCTTTTGAATCTCTGTTTGATCTTCCCCAAGGCAATCATATTTACTTCGACTTCGATCGCGTTGCTCATTATTGCATCTAGACTTACTGATCTCCTTTCTCTCAACAACAAGGTGAAGTCGTTGTCGAAGGAGTCGGTGTATCGTAATTGCGCAGCCTCGGGAGGTGGCTGGACTTCTGCAGGAATCGAGTTATAAACCTTCATGAAACGGGCTGAGAATTCTTGCAACGTCTCTTTCGACACATTCTTCATATTATTATACTGCGTTAAAAACTGCAAGGGGTTCTTCTTGTCTCCCCATCTAGTAATGAAGGTCATTTCGAATGTGACAAAGTCTTGAGTAGTCACTGGTTGTAGGCCTTTGAACCACTTCCTCACCTCCCCCTCAAAGCTCTACGGGAACAACCTCATTTTCGCATCCGCATAGACTACCTCTTCCAGGTCAACAAAATAATTGAACCAATCGAGATGCTTATGGGATGAAATGTTCCCTTCGGCATCATAGAGTTTAATTCTCTAGCTGTAATTTTGGGACAGATCATGCAGCTGGGCTGGCAGAATGAGGGGGGCGAATGTCACATACCCACTACCTAAATCGGATTTTTCTGGTCTTCTGCTGAATCAAATACCCTAAACATCCATGGAGGACCAGCGTAAGCTGGCTCTTTCTCTCTCCCCGCTCCCATGTGGTTGTGGGTCATGATCACAATCCAAATAAATGTAGTAGCTCTTTCATATTTTGCATCTCAGCGCTATAGTGATGTCGAGTCGTTTGACTTCGAAACTGCCAAATCTTGACAGGGCTAGCGATTGGCCAATGGGGGCGAATCCCTACAGGGTGAGCAAATGGTTATTAGGAACAAATCCCAACAGGGGTAGAGAACCGCTAGTGAGAACAGGCCCCGTTGCAAGGTTAAGTGGAATAAAGGTGGCGAAAAGGGAAATTTGACATGGTAGTCGACATGATAGGAGAGGCCCCACTTCACACGGCACACTATTTCAGACCCCCCCCCATTAAAGGCAGAATGGCAAGGGGGCTCCAGAATGAATCCTCAGCGGTAGATCTGAGTGGGTGGACTCTGGCCATCCATATTTGCTCGCTACTTACCTTTATGTGCATTCGCGCCCCAGCATAAAGCTAGCATCTCTACCTCACATCGGACAGTCATCCCAGACCCAGGATCCTCCAAGAGAATCCTGACCATGGCCGCATGCTAACATCTCAAGGTATATAAGTCTAGACTTCGGGGTTTGAGAGCACGGGGTAACATGTCCCTTCGGTATTTTGAATGACGAAATGTCGAAGTGTTGAACGAACCTCAATCGGAGATTATCCCCTTGGGTTAAGCATTGGTCGATATGACCTCTTCCCTTATGACCACAACCTCTCTTCCATCAGGATTTATCAAGGCAAGAGCCCGACCTATTGTCAATAGGACTCATGAATCCCCGATTCCCGATTTCCTGAAACGGGTAATCTCTCGACACGTCACCTCCTTAAATCAGATGGCCCACAACTGCTCCGGGATTTCCACCCTGGAGACTCTCGATCCCTTGTCACCAGGACTCCCGATTCTGCGATCCCCAATTTCCTGTACTGGAAGATATTATGACACGTGGCCTCCGCCAATCGAACGACTTAGATCTATTCCGGGATTTCCACAATGGAAAGTCCTAATCTCTTGTCAACAAGAATCTCGATTCCATGATCCCCGATTTCCCGTAATGGGAGATCTTACGACACATGGCCTCCGTCAATCGAACAGATTATATCTATTCCGGGGTCTTTCACCCTTATACACTGGAGTCTTGACCCTCGGGTAACTCCTGACAGATCCAATAGCTATCAAGTTTTTCCAACTGAGATTTGATGACCCAGATTGGTTCGTACCCATGCATTCTTCCACGACTCCATGGAAAATATCCACGGTCCAGATAATCTCATGGACCTTGGAGATCTACGATCCCAAATTCCTTGCTTCCCACGAAGACACAGAAAACAAAGGGGTAAGGCATTCTAACACCCTACTCTCTCCTACTAATCTAACAGTCGTGGGTGACCGTAGATTCCTCGATGAAATCTCGTCCATCGATTAATACCTATAAGGTTAAGGTACTTAACCTTCCAACTCCTTCCTCCGATATGACGGTCGTGAGTGACCACAGATCTCCCGACAAAATCTCATCCATCGATTTGTTACTTCATCCTTATGCTATCATCTCAGTTTTCAAGAGGATCGTTCCTCCTTATGTAGGGTTACTAAGGCCTTACGCCTTCACAACCGCCTTCCCGGTTCTTGATGGGATTTTCAAGGAAGGTATTTCTATGGGGAGATTTACTTAGGGTACTACCTGAGGTATGTAAGGATGTCGTCCTCCCGAG
>SNQJ01S0159327.1:6837-17901 GCA_010110895.2 Picea sitchensis | reverse complement strand
CCTGCTATATTAAATAGACAAAACTATTACAGAGTATGCATCAAAGTAGGTCTGGTTTTACCCAAAATGCTGCCGATTATCGGAAACCAGCATGTAAAGAGGGCAAGTAGCAAATAGCATTATAAAACATAAAAGTTGTTTGACATCTGTCCTGCCCGGAGGAAACCAGGACAGATGTCTATGGACTAAGTACATAAAACAACAACATAGTAAAACTAAGAGCCAAGAAAACATGAAAAACCTAGATGCCTGGTGACTGGTCATCCTTGCCATCCTGCCACGTGGTCCCGGTCAAGACGAAAGCTTGCGCGCAGAAGAGGCATTTGCTCTTTGCTGGCACGTTGGAAAAGGCGTCTAGGAACATGTCCATGCGCTGGCCCATGATGAGGGCCCGATGCTCCAGATCATCCNAATTAAATATAACTTTAAAGCTCATATTTTAATTAATAATATGAAAAAAATCAACTTTGATAACTATTGTTATATAATTAATTATAAAATAATAAATTGGTAAATAAATGATTTTTTTTTTAAATAAAAAGGGGGTGGATCCTACTATATTAGATAGACAAAATTATTACAGAGTATGCATCAAAGTAGGTCTGGTGTCACCCAAAATGCTGCTGATTATCAGAAACCAGCATGTAAAGAGGGCAAGTAGCAAATAACATTATAGAACATAAAAGCTGTTTGACATCTGTCCTGCCCGGAGGAAACCAGGACAGATGTCTATGGACTAAGTACATAAAACAACAACATAGTAAAACTAAGAGCCAAGAAAACATGAAAAACCTAGATGCCTGGTGACTGGTCATCCTTGCCATCCTGCCACGTGGTCTCGGTCAAGACGAAAGCTTGCGTGCAGAGGGGGCATTTGCTCTTTGCTGGCACGTTGGAAAAGGCGTCTAGGAACATGTCCAGGCGCTGGCCCATGATGAGGGCCCGATGCTCCAGATCATCCAAGTGTCCACGGAGGTCGAAGATCAGTGCTAGGTGCTCCTCTCGGATGAGAGACCCGTGCATGCTGCCACCCATGTCCATCGCTGCTCCAGAATCCTCAACGAACCTTCCTTGCGCCGCTTCTGCCTCTACTCCCTTCGTGCCTGCGTTGTCCCCCTGTGTGTTTTGGCAATTGCACTGGTCATCACCAGGCCAAGGTATCTCTTCGACAATACAACCAGGGGTGTAGTCAACCAGAGTCGGAGTGGGTCTACTTTCCATCCGATGAGTTTTCACGCAGGTTTCCTCTATAATCAGCTGGTCCGCCGGTAGCGGCTCTTCCTCCACTATACAGGGGGGAAACTCCTCCATGAAACCAGCTTCCTGTATGGCCCCCTGCACATTCTCCAGGACGACGCGACTGGACTCAACTCCGGGCTCGGTGATGATGGCAAGTCGTGCCAATTTCTTCGCTCTGGCCTCCTTCCTGATAATTGAATTCGTAAGAGTCAGGGCGCGCTCCAGCTTCTCCCTTCGCCGCTTCTGCGCTTTCTTTGCCTCCCAAGCCGCTCCCCGGCGAGGACGACCTCTAATGCGAACCATGGCGATGGAACAGAGCAAAAGCAGGTGGAGGTGGATGAGCCAAGGTAAGAGCAAATGCAGGTGCGAGGCTCGGGAATGCGAGCGCTGTCCCGCTAAAGTCAGAGAGAAATACAAAGAGGGTGAACCGAGCCAAGGCACGGTGGAGGCTGGACCACACCAGTGCGTCCAAACAATATACAGAGCCGAGGTCGGTAAAGTCCCTCTCTTCCCATGCAAATTGAAAGCCGAATAATCCAGAACCGAAGTCATCTTTTCACAATTAACCTTCGCCATCCCAGGAATGCCTATGGCATAAATGACCGCGCGAGGGAAAGGTCCCTCCGTCCTGCAGCTGTAGCGAAGGCCGTCATCCATCGTTAATGTGTGCTCGTGGGTGGCGGCCTTCGGCATTTATGCCGAGGTCGAGTGCGCGTCCACCTGTACCCCATCACGACGTGTCACCCCATCCGGGCCAATATATTTTTAATATATTAAAAATTTAGATAACTTAATTTAATTATGTTAATCATTAAAAAAATAATGATTTTATAACCATCTTTACCTTAGCCAATCTCAATCCTTTATGTAATTATTGTTGGATTTCCATAGATTTGTACCAACTGCACAAAGGTCACCTTATCACATAAATAACAATAACAAGATGAAAATGAAAAGGATAAGCCAACCTACTACTTAAATTCAAAACTATGTATGCCTTTTGTCTTGTCTTATAATTTTTTCATTAATCCAAAAAATCATTTAGATGCAAATTATTTGTTTAAAACTAATGTATATAAAAATAAGTTTTTATTTTTATTTGTTTATGTTATACTATATAATTGAATTTATATTATTTTGAAAATTTGTATATTTATAAAATTATTAAAATAAATAATAAATTTGTTTAAAACCAATTTATATAAAAATAATTTTTTTATTTTTATTTTTTGATACTATATTATATATTATATAATTCAATTTAGATTATTTTGAAAATTCATATATATATATATATATAAAGTTTGATTTAAAAATTATATTATAATAATGATAAGTTATTAGATAAATAGATATTAAAACAATTTATATAAAAATGTGAATTCAATCCAATGTAAGATACTTCATCCATTACCATAAATTATTTAAAAGAAGCAAATCCAATCCAATCCAATCCAATGTAAGATGTTTTATCCATTACCGTAAATTAATGTTGAGTTGTAGCTAAATTTACCTAAAGAACTATTTTCAATCATTTATATTTGGAAATAAAGTAATAACCCATTGTTTCTAACATTTTTAATTCTCTTTTCATGGAATTCATGACATATTGGTTTTTATTGTAAAATGGAAACTTTTTAAGTTTTGGTTTTAATGTGTAAATCTTTTGATCATATAGAAGAATGTTAAATATTTTTAAAATATGCATGAGAGCATTCCAAAGGATGTGAATGTGTTTCAATTAAAGTGCATCCTAACTTTTTAGGTTATTAGCAAAGCCTTGAACCAGAAAACAATGAGTGTACACAACTTTTAATAAACACTATTATCTGTAAACTATTATGTGCTTATTGTTGAAAGGTAGGGGGAGGAGAGAACTAAAGATATCCAACAACTAGGTGAAGATAACAAGATTTTAAAAATGGTTCTGTTGTACAGTTGCTCAGGAAGAGAGGTTGGATACTTGTTGAGAGCTATAAGGATGAAACATAAAAGTTGGATAGGTGTTCCATCTTTAATCTTCATTTTTTTTACAATGTTTGAAACACTGCTTTCATAATGATCTATTTGTTACTTCTGGTTATCTATCAAATATGACTCAATTACAAATTACCTGATAATAAATCAGTAATTTCTAAAAGCTACATATATTATGAAAAAATCAAAAATATTATAAACTTGTTCATATTATTACATAAATAACATTAAACTTATTATATATTAAATTTTATAAAATTATTATATATAATAATTACAAATTGAGTAATAATAAATATAAACACTACATATAATTTTAAAAAATAAAGAATATTATTAACTTATTCATATTATTACATAAATAACATTAAATTTATTATATATTAAATTTTATAAACTAATCATATATAAATTTTATATAAGAAAACAAAATATTATAACATTCTTGATATTATTACATAAATAACATTACATTTATTATATATTAAATTTTATAAATTTATTATATATTAGATTTTATAATACTATTATCTTATATTGATCAACTATAACTCTCTCTCTCTCTATATATAAAGATTAACTTATATAAATATATCATTATATAAAAAAATATTATTCTTATAATAAATAAGATTTTATCTTTAATTTTTTTTGTTTGTAATACTAAATATTATATATTTTAAATACAACTATATACATATTTATATATATGGAAGAACAATTTAAACTTTATAAATATAAAGTATTTACAAAATAGAGGAAACATATAAACTTAAAATATGTATTTAGAGACATGTATGGAAGGAAGATTGATGATGTTTTAGAGGCTTTATGTAAGGTCTTTGCTTATGGATGGTAGTGGGCAGAAAGGGTTGAGATAAAATGTTGCAATGCCAAAAATTGTTTATTGCTCAAATAGCAACATTAATATAAAACCTTCTTAATTCCCTTGATTTACTTCGACATTTCTATTAACCAGCTTAAGGAGTGTGCTAGTTTTAATGTGTTATTTATAAAATATCTCATGTATATGTATATGAACGATAATTTCAATAGGTAAATATCTTCATTTAATGTAGTGTAATTTTTTTTCCATTTTATAAATAATTAAATTATTAATCTTCATTTAGTATCTTCATTTAATATAATGTAATTTTTTTCCCATCTTATAAATAATTAAATATTAAATTATTAAACCAAAAATAACTACCTATATATTTATATAAAAAAAAACCCTCATTAATATCTTATACATCAAACCATCCATCCGATCCAACTCCATTAAGCTCTCTTTTAAACCGTTTTTTATATTCACTGACCATCACATAGATTCCAATATGAAATCAAATCCATAGACTTCGTACACGCATACAACTCTGAGGAACAATGTGTCTCTCAAACGGCAGGGACATAACCACTTGTTTGGATGGTGATTAGGGTTTTAAATAGGAAGCTTTGTAACCATGAGTTCATGGTTTTAAATATAGGAAGCTTTGTAACCAAGGGCCCTCCCACTTGCTTCTTACGTAGGTGGTTGCCATCTGTTTCGCATAATGAATTGATAGATGCCACTTATTTTGCATAAAAAACTGATAAAGAGATTCCAAGGCGCACTACCAAACGCACATGTGCGCAGTTACCTAAGCACACCGTGTGATGCGTACCGCGGACGCTGCGTCGTCGGTGGGAGATGCAGAGCATGTGGTCCACGGGGTGACGCGTCTACACTACGAAATTGCCACGCATGTCTTCTCCTTCGTTCAATATATATCGCGACTTCGTTTGTCCAACGAAATAAGAAGCTCAGAAATTAGCAAAGGCGCACTGGTTGTTCTTTGGACTTGACCATCCACACGAAAATATTGAGGTTGAGCCCGCGTTCCCGATCTCTGCAAAACATATTTGATCCAATGGCTACATCCTTCGCATCCTCCTCCACATCCCCCTCCCACAGCGGTGTCTATGATGTCTTCATCAATCACCGCGGTCCTGATGTAAAGAAAGGCATAGCTAGCCATATCTACCATCTCCTTAAAGATTCTGGATTAGCAGTTTTTCTGGACCAGCCAGAAATGAAAGAGGGAGAGAAGATAACTCCTCAAATCAAAAGGGCTATTCGAACAGCCTCCGTCCACATAGCAATCTTTTCTCCAGGATATGCGGATTCACCTTGGTGTTTAGATGAACTCCTAGACATGTTGGACACGGTGAAGTCAGGGTCAACCATTCTTCCGCTTTTCTACAATGTCCAGCCCTCAGATCTTCGGTGGACGAAGGGACGCGGAGTGTATGATCCAGCCCTGTGCAGGCTCCAAAAGAAGAGAACACTCGATGAGAAGCCACGATATGATTTGGCCACTATTGAGAAATGGAGGAAGGCCCTTTCTGATGTTTCACTAATATCCGGTTTTGAACTGAACGCTTGTAACGGGTAAGGGCTTCTTATTCTCACCTTTTAATTTGCTGGATTTATTCTCATACTTTAATTTTGTAGGTGTTCCTTACTGGTCATTTTATTGTGTGAATATTATTCAGTGACGAGGGGCAGCTCGTCCATGACGTCGTCCAACAAGTTCTGAAAAAAGTTCGCAAACCACTCCTGGATGTTGCTAAATATCCAACTGGCCTGGTTGAAAGAGTAAAAGACCTGGAAATGAGAGTGTCAGTGCAGCGGCAAAGCGGGCAGCCTAGCATTGTGGGAATTGTGGGTTTTGGCGGGATCGGAAAAACGACCCTGGCCAAAGAATTCTTCAACTGTGAGAGAGCAAATTACGATCGATCTTGCTTCTTATTTGATGTCAGATCCACGTCTTTACATTCCCTGCAGAGTATCCTTCTTAAGGATTTGACTCTAACGAATGTCTCAATAAACAGGGTCGAGGAAGGCAAAGAGAAGCTCAAAAGCCATCTCGCATCTCTCACCTCTCAAAAGGTTTTCCTGGTTTTAGATGACGTTGATCATATTGATCAACTAGATGAATTATTTTCACCAGTTAAAGATGCCATTAATCAACTAGGTAGCTTAATTTTAGTTACATCGCGCAATAAAGATGTGCTTACAAGCTCAGGGATTACAGAGTCATTCATTTACCCGTTGAAAACCCTCAATCGACAGCACTCGCAAGAGCTCTTTTGCTGGCATGCCTTCGGTCAGCCCCGTTCTTTTCAAGGATTTGACGAAGTGGTTAAAAAGTTTTTGAATGCCTGCGATGGATTGCCCTTATCTCTTAAAGTGCTTGGGGCGCTTCTTCGTGGAAAAGATGATTTACGGTATTGGAATGCACAATTGAAGAAAACCTCCAAAATGCTTCCCAGCGATATACTGACCAGTCTTCGAATTAGCTATGATGCTTTAGATCCAGAGGAGAAGGACATATTCTTAGACATTGCCTGTTTCTTCATAGGAGAGGACAGGGACACTGCCATAAGAATATGGGATGAATCCGACTGGGAAGGATGGCTGGGTCTTTGGAAGCTGGAAAACAGATGCCTGGTGGAGGTGGACAGTAAGAACCGTCTGAGAATGCACGACCATCTTCGAGACCTCGGCAGAGAATTGGCGGAGAATTCAGAATATCCGCGTCGTCTTTGGCGCCTGACAAACAGGCTTCTTCATAACGTGCAGGACCAATCACCTGTAAGTATTTTGAAACTTTCGACCGACTTTCAAAATAGCGTTGTGTGATCAAAATTGTCTTGTCAAGTTTTGAGTGCTTAAAACTTCCCGGTATTGTCAATCTTGTTTCTAACAGCTCCGGGTGAACAATTCAGGTGCGTGGAATTAGCATGTTTCATGGAAATGGCTCTGACCAATCTTTCGAAAACCTCGCGGGCAGGTGCAACCTAAGCAACTGCAACCTGCTTAGGGCTGAAAGTCATTTTGTTGAACAAGTATTCAGCAATGGGCAGTTACTACCACTAATATATCTTCGCTGGGAGAACTGTCCGAAGTCCTCCTTACCTCCCTCGCTTCCGCTTCCATCAATGAATTTAAGAGTGTTACATATACAGGGGGTACAACTGAAAACACTCTGGCAACATGAATCTCAGGTAGTCAAGTTGTTTTTTGTTTTGTTTTACAGATCCGTTTACTTTTTTCTTCAAAATGTAAAAATGGTTGTACTTAAGTGCTGTCTTCCTATACGACAATGCCAAAAGGCTGTAGAGGCTCAAACCCACTTTAATATTGTATCTAAACATTGCAGGCACCTCCGCAGTTGAGGGAACTGTATGTTGATGCTCCCCTTTCAAAGGTTCCAGAGTCGATTGGGACGCTGATGTACCTCGAAAAAATTGTGCTGTACAATGGAAAGATGACGTTGCTGCCAGATTCAGTTGGGAACCTGACGGGCCTCCGAAGTCTTTACTTGGGCGAGTGCTACTTTCTACAGACGCTCCCAGACTCGGTTGGGAACCTGACGGGCCTCCAAACGCTCGACTTGCGCCGGTGCTCCACTCTGCAGAGGCTCCCAGACTCGGTTGGGAACTTGACAGGCCTCCAAACGCTTCAATTGAGACGGTGCTACACTCTGCAGACGCTCCCAGACTCGGTTGGGAACTTGACAGGCCTCCAAACGCTTCAATTGAGAGGGTGCTACACTCTGCAGACGCTCCCAGACTCGGTTGGGAACCTTACGGGCCTCCAAACGCTTGACTTGAGAGGGTGCTCCATTCTGCAGACGCGGGACCTCCCAACGTGGAGCCTCTCAACGTTTGACTTGAGAAGGTGCTCCACTCTGGTTACGCTCCCAGACTGGTTTGGGAACCTGACGGACTGGGTTGGGAACCTGACGGGCCTCCAAACGCTTGACTTGCGCGGGTGTCACAAACTTGTATTGGGCTTGGAAGTAATCGAGCAGCTGCGCCAACGACTGGGAGAAGGATTCATTGAAGAACGCTGAGGAGAAGGCTCCAGTAATGAAAGCGAGTTGTAAAATATAGAAATGGAAGTTTCATAATTATAATTGTGGTCAGGTGGCGACAGTGTTCACTGCAGGCTACATACAGAGCCGTATCATTAACCTTCAAAAGTATGTGATCATAAGCAAAATGAATTGTAAAAAATGGTTCCTCTACCTTTCATGTCCCGTTTTAAAAACGGCGTAAATGTAATTAATGTTTTTAATCCTATTTAAATTTATTTAAAAAATTGAAAGCATAAAGAATTAAGATAAAGTTCACTCTTTTATATATTTCTATCTCTTTTATTGAATTTAATGGTAAAGATTTACACTAAAATTTATTATTATTAATTAATTTATTGAGTTAACACAAAATATTTAACCATTAAAATATTATAAAAAGAAGTTTAAATTCATCATATTAAATTACTAAAATTTACCATTGTTTTAATTTAACAAACTAAAATTTTTAATGATTTACACTAAAATTTATTTTTACTATTTATTTTATTAAATTAACATAAAATATAAAACTATTTAAGAATTTAAGATGAAAAATTTAGCCATTTAAATATTATAAAAGGACAATGAAAATCATCATATTCAATCACTAAAATTTATCTTTTAATTTAAGAAATTTAAAAAGGTGTAGTTTGTCTAATTATTTCTGGGTTTGGTCCGAGCTGTGTAATAAGGTCACTAGCTTTGAAAATAGAAAATAAAAAATAGTTGGAATTTGTGATTTAATTCTCAATTTTTGAAACTTTTAATTCATAATTTAATTATTTTTTATTTTAAAGTGTATATCTCTTAAATGTACAAAAGCAAAAAGGAGCTTTTAATAAATATGTAAATAAAAAAGGAACTTTTAATAAGTAATAAGCATGTAAATAAAAAAGGAGCAAATATATTTGTTTATTATTTTGTATTAATTTATTATATATTTATAATTTATTGTTTTTTAAGTTTATATCTGTCAAATGTACAAAGGGAGCTTTTAATAAATATTAAATATGCAAATATGCTTGTTTATTATTTTTAATTAACATATTATATATTTTTATTGTATATTTATAATTTTTTATTTTTTATTAATTTATTGTATATTGTATATTTATAATTTTTTATTAACTTATTATATATTTATAATTTTTTATTGTTTTGATAAATTATCGTTAATATTTATAATTAAAGTTTTTAATATCTCTCAAATGTACAAAACCAATAAGGAGCGTGTACAAAGATGTATAAAAGTAAAAAGGAGCTTTTAATAAGTATATAAATATTTTTGTTTAGTTTATTATTGTTTTAATATATTGTTTTTAATATTTATAATTAAAGTTTTTCATATATGTTTTTCACATATATAATTATTATGCGTTTATTTATTGTAATGGTATTTGTATATCTATTCTTTTATATTTAAAAGGTTTAAATTAAGTATTTTTAAACATATTTCTTTGTTATATGTATTTATATTTTTTAATTTTAAGATCTTGTTAACGTTAAAATATATATGTTTTTAATATACGAATTTTTTTGGGCAAGACTTTGGAAGGTAAATTCCTTGGCATGGAGCAACTTCATAGATGGGTAAATGAGGTTTGGAATCCTGTTTTCGAATATGGGTCAACTTATCACATTTTATCTAGGGGCTAGTTAGGGTTCATTTTTTGCTCTAGTGAGGATGCTAATGTTATTTTGAAGGGGGTCATGGTTCCTGGAGAGTGCATTACTATACTTGAAACTTTGGACTCCTTTGTTCAACCATACGAATAATTTTAGTGGAAGTACCCTAGTTTGGGTAAAATTTCCTAACTTGTAGATAGAGTTCTGGTCTAAGCCGATAGTTCATGCTATTGGCGATTTGTTGGAAAAAACTATTATGGTGAATGACAATTTTCTGACATATGTGGACCTCATTTTGTAGTTAGGGTATTGGTGGATATTGATGTGAGTAAAGACCTTTTTGAATCCCTGGATCTGGTCTAGGAAGGGAAGAGACACACCCATATTTTGGACTACCTGAACATTATGTTTCAATGTGCACGGTGTCATGAGCTTGGTCACGTGTTTAAAAATTACGAGAAGCAACAAGTAAAAAAGGTATGGAAGAAGAAGGTCGGGATTGCTAGTGAATTGGGGGATGTAGTACCCATAGTCTTGGCTCCCATTTCATCGTTGGGGAAGTACATAGTTGATTTCGATACTAGTCTCTTTCAGAAGGCAAAGGTCCCTCCTTCAGTACCAAGGAAGATTGTGATAGGGGATCTATCAATTCCACTTATTGAAGGTTCAAGGACAAGTTTTTCCAGACTGCAAGTAGAGGGGAGGTGTTGTTGACAATCGATGCATACATCACTTCTTCAATTGACCAAAGGCCCTCGAAGGAGGATAGACATGGGATGGAGAAGGACCTTAATCCGAGTAAGTTAAACTGTTCCTATACTAGCTTGCCTCATTTCAATTTTAGGGAAGGCTATGGGAAAAATGGTAGGATTTTGGACTGTCTTTTGGAGTAGTTAGAGGGAATGGTGAGAAGCCCTTAATTTCCTCGATTTAGGTCTCCAACCCAGCCTATAATCTCTGCCATCCCACCTCAATTTCCTTGGTTCAGGTATCCAGCCTAGCCTATAACCTCTGCCATCCCAGTGGGCTTAGTGGATCTCTCAAGGGATTCAAATTCCTCCTTCATTGCTCATAATTCAAGGATGGGACCTACGACATATTCCTCTTTCTCACAATCTAGAGGGGGAAGTCACTACCAGCTACGTCCTAAAAAAATTTCCTTGGTCCTTGATCCTTACCATTCTATGGGTTTGGGGTTTGACTCTTTGAACGAATTGGGAATTTCTTCAGTGGGAAGGAAGTCTGATCTTAAATGGGTGTAGGAGAAAGTCATTATGGAGATTAACCAAGGATGAAAAAAACTCATAATCGAGGCCCT
>SNQJ01S0159326.1:28669-42034 GCA_010110895.2 Picea sitchensis | reverse complement strand
TAGCCCCTCCTTGTCCTCCGACATCTATCCATCTCCCGATTTTTGAAACTCTGAAGTGGTGTAAATCTGCTAACCTCACACGTGGATTGACACGTGTTGAGTACTGCCACGTGTCACTCTGATTCGTGACTTACATGAGCTTGAAATGTTGAATCAATCTGACACTTGTCATTACCTAGTTGTTCCACGTGTTCCTAGCTGATGTGGTATGTTGACGTGAGTCGGATTGACGGTCCAGATCACATCTTGATCTGACGGTTGCGATTAAATCACAATATCACATATCACGATTTCGCGATTCCTGTGGTTGTTATTCTTTGACATCTTCAACTCTCGATCCCTGAAACTCCGAAATGGTCTGAGATCAATGGTCTAGATTAGACCTTGATTCAATGGTTGTGATTAAATCATGATTTCGCAATTCTTGTTGCATTGTTTCTTTTCCCTCTCCATGTCGCAATTCGTGAAACTCCGATATGGAGTTGGATCAATGGTCTAGATCTGATCGTGATTCAACGGCTGTGACTAAGTCGTGATTTTGCATATCAAGAAATCGGGATTTCTGTGGATGATATTACTTGACATCTCCAACTCTCAATCCCAAAAAATCCAACATGGACTGGAATCAATAGTCCAGATTCAACCTTATTCTGATGGTTGAGATTGAATCGCGATTTCAGATATCGCAATTTCGAGAGTTTAGGGAACATCGTTCCTTTGACTCTTCAGTCAGTGAACTGGCGATCTATCCCCATGCATCCTGCCTGAAGATGGATGGTCCTCCTTCTTTGAAGATTTTGTGAGCTCTCTACTCCTTGCACTTTAAAGAATGTGCAGGTTCTCCTTGATCCAACGGTGGTCATACCCTATGCTAGGATCTAACGCCTGAGATCTATCCTCCATATCTACACGCTCCTCTTGTCTACATTGAGATCTGACGGTCATCGGGAATTTGGGATGGGATCCAATGATCACCGACGCTTCTCCTCCAAGATTACACATCCTCCTTACTTGGAAGAATTTATAAGTGTCAAAGGCCTCGACCTTTGATCCGCCTGTGATCCTAAGTACGCTATCTTCCTTAAGATTTAGACATGAGTTAACCTCATCCCTGGTGCACACCTATGCACTGCATTCGACTCTGTGCTAATTCCTCCTGAGCTTACATTGTTCCTATTTTTCCATCGATGCACACTCTAATCCTGCCATCAATGACAAGTGCATACTGCCTATAAAGCATGCCAACCATCCTCTGCACTATCTCTTCTGATCTTCTCGAGCTTGCTCTGCAATGTCTTCCCAAACTAATTCCGATGCCCGTCTGTTACATTCTTCCTATATTCATGCAATATTCACTGTTGTACTTGCCATCAATGACAAGCATATGCTACCTGTTAAACATTTTCCAACAATCTCCCCCTTTGGCATTGATGGCAACTAAGGCAACCGAATTCTGTTCTCCCCCTTTGACATCAATGTCAAAGAAGAGACATGCTCCCCCTGAGCTATTGCAATAATTTTAGGAGGCATTAGATATTCAACCAATACAAAACTCCCCCTAACAATATGGACTCTATTAGGTGTGAAACGAAATGACACCCAACTTCTGTCTGAAATATTCAAATGGTGTCTTGGCTAGGGACTTATTAAAGATGTCTGCAATTTGTTCTATAGTGGGAATGTAATGGACCTGAACAATCTGATTGGTGACCTGCTCTCTCAGAAAATGATATTTTATGGGAATATGTTTTGACTTGGAGTGGAAGACAGGATTTTTAGACACACTGGTGGCACTAGTGTTATCACAATGAATTGGGATCGGTGCAGTGTATTTTACCTCTAAGTCTGCAAGTGTCTAAATCGTCCATAATACCAGTGTGCAACAGGTAGAAACATCAATGTACTCTGCTTCTATGGTTGATAAAGAAATGGAACCTTTCTTTTTACTAAGCCAGGCTACTAAGCAGTCACCCAAGAAGAATGCTCCTCCACTGGTGCTTTTTCCCTCATCAACACAGTTTGCCCAATCTGCATCTGAATAAGCAGTCAACTGAAGACTTTGATTTCTGGGATACCACAAAGACTTTGATTTCTGGGATACCACATAACATAATTCATTGTCTCTTTCAAATACCTAAATATCCCTTTGACAGCTTCTGTAAAATGACTTTGTTTAGGTGTAGCCCAATACCTTCCTACCATTGCTACAAGATGCATTATGTCTCCAGCGAGATGTTAGATGTACAACAGGCTTCCTATCATTGATCGATAAGGAGCTTTGATCAACATCAGGTAATCATCATCCTTGCTTAATTTACAACCAGTTACCATAGAAAATTCCACAGTTTTAGTCTTCCATTTGAAACCTTTCATCATTCTCTTAGATATTTTTCTGAAAATGAACATCCCTTTGGGCCTCCGAAAGTAATTTGCAGACCAAGGAAAGGACAGTTCTTCTATCATAGACATTTCAAATTCAGACTCCATGGCAGAACAAAACCATTGTACCAGTGAATCCTTATTACATCCAAAGATGATGTCATCTACATAGACCCTAAAGATGATGAGCAAATCATTATCCTATGTTTTGATATATAGATTATTGTCGATTTTTTCTCTCTTGAACCCTTTGTCTCTTTGAGATACGTATCCAGTACGTGATACCAGGCTCGAGGGGTTTGTTTTATTCCATATAAATATTTCTTCAATTGTATACTAAGTCAGGGTTATCAGACAATTTGAAACCCTCTATGTTCCATATATACTTCAATTTAAATCTCCATTAAGAAAGGCATTTAATTTGACATCTATTTTAGACTTTAAACCTTTTATGACAAGTATAGGTAAGAAATATTCTAATAGCTTCTAATCTTCTATGGCAAATCTTCATCAAAATCCAGTCCTTCTATCTACATAGCTCTCATGCACTAACCTTTCTTTTTTCCCGATAACTTGTCCTTGCTCATTCAAGTCCTATTCTGCTGCACTAACCTCGCTTGTATACCTCTCTTGCTAGGATCCCTTCATCAATTTTACATCAATACAGTCAACCACTTCATGTAGCCTCATTATAGCATCTGTATCCTTTATTGTTTGTAGCATACCCCTAGAAAGAGTTTTACTCCACTGCCATCATATTTGTCGAGGTTTTCATCATTATTTCTTATGTAGCATTTACTCCCAAAGACTCTTGAAGTGTTTGATTTATATGTGGGTCTTCCAAACCATAATTCATAAGGGTGTCTGTCACTTTGTGGTATGAGGTGAGCTTTGTTGAGCACATAGACTGCTATGTGTATTGCTTCTCCCCAAGAGGCTTCCAATCACCTTCTCTCATCCATCACACCCTGCCATTTCCGTGACTGCCTTGCTTTTTCTTTCAGCTACTCCATTTTGTCATGGAGTTCTTGGGATTTTGTATTCCCTCTTCTTTGATCCCATGTCACTTAGAATTCCTGATGCCCTTTGACATAAACCTCTCCCCTGATATGGGATCTTACCCAGCCTTTTAAGCTCTTCCCTGAGTCTCAGTTAAAGCCTTAAATATCTTAAACTTCTCAAATGTTTCCGCTTTTTCTCTAAGAAAGTGCAAACCTAAGTAAGTCTGAGTAATCATCGATAATCAACATGAAGTAGTTTTCTTCCCTGTGCCTTCCTATCTCATTGTCCATAAATCCATGAACTAGTTGGAGTGGTTTCCTTTGTTGAAGTAAATCTCTGGACTTAAACTGTGTCATGCTTTGCTTCCCTACTTGATAGGGTTTTCACACTGAATCTTGAGCTTTGATATTCTCAAAAGATATTTTACTGACTCGAGGTTTTGAGTTTGATTAAGTGTCAAAGTTTAGATGTCCAAGTCTCCCCATGCCATAACCAAATTTCATCATGTTTCTTTAGATGACATTCTTCTCATTTTCTTGCACATATACATTATTTTCATCCTTATGCCTTTGGCCACCACTCTATCCTGAGCTTACAGACTTTATCTTGTAGTCCTTGGATGTGAACAACACCTCGCATCCCTATCACACATTTGAATTACACCGGAAAGCGTGTTATGTTTCAGCCCATCCACAAGTAGAACATCTTGGGCTTTTCCCTTTCCATTACTTAAGCTCACTCATCCCTTCCTTCTTTATTTTCCTGGAGCATCATTTCCAAAGGTTACACCTCCTGATTTGTCAATTTAGAGATAGAACTTGCCTTTGTCTCCGCCATGTGCTCTGGAGATCCACTATCTATATACCAAGGGTTCGTTTTCTTTGAGCAGACAATACTAATCCAATAATTCTGTTACTTTCCTTCTTCTTCCAAAACTTGATATTTTTAGTAGGAGATTTCGAATCTGGTTCATAGTTCCCAACTGGACACTCAATAGATTTACATCCAAAGTTATGATGTGTGTAGCATTCAACTCATTATTCAATAAGTCAAACTTATTGTTGCAGTGTTTCCTACTTCATTGACTAAGTTGATTATTTCTTGGCCTCCCAGTTGTATGTGTCCAGACTTAATTTTGTCAATTTGGTAGTCCGTGAAGGATTATTACTTGGACTGTGATCATTCTTTGTTGTGGGAAGTATATATTCCTTGAAATCTTAATTGCTCATGTCTACGTCTTAAGGAACAATTCACAGCTTTGTGGACTAAAGTAAGCTTCAGTAGAAACAATAGCCATAGAAAATTCTTTGTACCTGGAAAAATGGTTGCCTTCTTTGAGAAAAAATGATTTCTTTCTCTCAAGCTGATGACGTCTTTCAGTAGAGAGGGAATTGTTTCTTCATTCTACATATTCAATCCCGGCACCTTTTTCTGCCTGTCCTGTATTACTGTTCTCCTTGTTTCTGAGTTTTGGCTGTCATTGGTTGTACTTTTGATAAACTTGATGGGTTCTTCATTTCCGGCTTCCAACTGCTTGATCCCTCTCTTTCATAACCCAAACCATTTTCAGCTTTGGATTCCTTTGTTGATCTCGTATCGGTGGCTAATTCTTCTGATGCTTTGATATTTGACAGATTCTAATTATACAAGGCTTGAAATTTCTCTCCATTTCTTCCCCTTTTTTTCACTACTTCGTTCTAATGATTCACATCTTGTCTCTTTTCCTGATAGCTGATGTTTCAATCTCTTCTGATTCTTTCTTGCTCTTGCAATTCTACTTTTAGTAGGACAAGGTTCTACCATGTGTTCTTGACTGTCTCTTCTCGAACTGTATCAACAATTGTCTTTGCTTTCTGTTCTTGATTCTGTCTCTGTCAATCTCTTCCAATGCACTGACGCCTCCTTCCATGTCAACCACAACTTCTTCACTTTCATTCTCTATCACCTGCCTGTGCTTTTATTAGTCATAATTCCTTTGGCCAGTGCATGAAGCAAGTCATTTACCTTTATCTCTCATAGGAAGAATCACTATCGAAGCCCTTGAGAGTCATCATTGTTTACACATAGTCCTTTCTTTTATCAAATCTCCCTATTTGTGCTTCTCTCACCTCTTATAGTTCTGATCATGTTTCTTGTGTGGGACAGTTATTTGTAAAAATGACCTACCCTTCCATAGTTAAAGCATTTGAAAGTCATTTTACCTTTAGGAGCTCTCGATCCCTTCTTCTCAAATTCCCTTCACAATTTTGTTTCAACCATCGGGCTCTTAATCCCCATTCTTTGGTTCCGCTTTTAAATTGATAAGCCTGGAGGTGGGATTATCTTTAAATATTCTCATTTCATATGGTGTCAATGTTCCTAGAAGTTGTTCAAACCCCAAGGTTTTTAGATCATTAAGTTCTTCTATAGAGCACACCTTCTGGGTTGAACCTATCTGGGAGATCTCAAGATTTTGAAACCCCAAAGAAGGTTCCCAACTGTTTCCCACCCTTTTCAAGTGCCTCTCTCAACAGCATTTACCCATTTCCCTTCTATTCCTGCAGCATTTTCCAATAGTTTCATCTCTCTTCCCTTCATCTTCGGCTGTTCAAACTGCATTCTGTAGGTTTGAAGCTTTGTATCCTTTACCTCTCTACACCCTCATAACTAGTAATGAGTTTGTCCCATTACTTTGGGAGTTTCTAGGTGCATAACTTTTACGAATTCTTCCTTTGCAAGCCCACTCAAGATAACATTCAGCCTTAGTGCTGAAGCTAAATTCCCAGTTTGTCATCCTTATTAGCAAACTAGCTTTACATACCCAGTATCTACCACATCCTACATCCTGCACCTAAAGCCACGAGGTAGGTTCTCCTTCTAACTTTCCATAAGGAAAGTTTGTTCCATTGAACAAAAGGGCCCTTGGCTATTGAATTTCCATATTTGACATGTTTAAGCTCTAGGATCTACCCTGGATAAAGCAAACTAGCTCTAATACGAATTGTTGGACAACTAAGAGTAGGGGGTGAATCAGTTGTAACCAAGCTGCCCACCATGCCTCTTTAAAATCTTCAACTCAATGATACTTGGCAATAATGCAGAGAAATAAACAAAGGCACATTCAACATTAGTCGCATATATGAGAAAGACAGAGATAGATAGTTCTCGAGGAACCCATACATGGTAAAAAATTCTTTTTTTTCTTTATATGATAAGTATTATCCACATTCTTTACATTTACCATATGAGCACCAACTCATTGTAGGAGGCTACAACCTCCTGCTTTTGTGTTGCACCACAGAGCACTGACTCTTTGTTTTCTAGCACCCACCAAAGGGAAGCACCAACCCCTGGATTCTCTAGGACCAACTAGAAGGAAGTACCAACTCCTCTAGTTTCTCTAGCACCAACTAGAAGAAGAACCAACTCCCCTGGTTTCTCTAGGCACCAACTAGAAGGAAGCACCAACTCCCTGTGTTCAAGCACCCACTTGAACCTTTGAGGACACCAGTCCTCCCTAGCACCTCCCAACCACCCTGGTTAATAAATTCTTTGTTACTGAAACTTATTACAGTGATATAAAATAATTCAATGGCTTACCAACCATGTTGTTGTTCTGCTACGCTGCTCTGCCCTGTCTGCATCAGTGTCTTCTACATGCCCCTTGCACTTTATTTTCTTCTTCCTTTTATACTCTCTGCACCATATCCCTTTGATGCAACCTTCCTCTACCATGCATCTCTACTCCTACGCTCTGCCTCCTTTCTCACACTTGAATCCTCCACCATGATAACAACCCCATCTCTTCTTTATTCATCATTCTTATAGTAAATGTGCTCCTTGTGCATGAAATATTCGCAATGCCTCTGCATGAACACTTTGTTATAACCCTAAATAGCACCACACATGCTTACCTAGCATCAGGCCAACTCATATCCCTTCACTGCCAAAACATCTGCTGAAAAACCTCTTTGAAAATCCTCTTGGGTGAAGGTACACGCACCCTAACCCACTACTGCACGCGGGTGAATGCTGGAAGGCCTACTACAGCCCGTGTTTACCTAACAAAGCACAAAAATAGGAAAGTTGCCGATGGGACAAAAAGCTATGGGTCAGTTAACTGAAACTCTCGGCCATGCATGGCCGAGAGTTCGTCCAAAACCCTAGCTCCTTCTAACCTATAAAAGAAGAGGTAGGGGTACCATTTGAAAGGAGGAAAAATATAGCAAAGAAACTCTGCCCATTTGTCGAATCCATTTGTCCCAACCCTTTAGCCTTTCCTCAAGCCTAAGGAGAATTAATGCAAAGCAGTTGGAGTACATAAGAAGAGGAGGAGCCCAGGATCAGGATCAAGGAGCGATGGCCGGTCTCGACTTTGATTGTAAGTTGATTCATTTTGAAAATAATAAAAGAATACTTTTTCCGTCCTAATGCATGAGTTATCTATGATTTGTTTAATTTATGCTTGATTTCTAACCCTCAAGTAGAAAAGTAGCATGCATGCGTAGTGTTTTTCCTTGATCGCAGGATTATATTTGGAAGGAGCAGTGCAAGTAAGCAAGCAAAGTGCAATGGAGGATCTACACCAAACATCAGTAAAAAAGGTTAGTATTTCCTTTCCATGTGTGTATGTGAAAAAGGGGTTTTAAGTTTTGGGTGGTAGGTTAAAAGTGATTTCTTTACGGTCATAATCTGCATGCAAGTCTGACCCTAGTTTGCNAGTTGAGGTTTTTGGGTAGTTTAAAGGATTAGATTTTTTGTTTCTTTGTTTGGTTGTTTTCTGTTAGGTCAGAGCTAGCAGGGAACCTGGTTCTTTATACTAGTTTTTCCTTGACTGTTGCTTGACGGTAATTATCAGGACACAAAGAGGTACACACGGCCTGCAAAAGGCCTGCACGTGTGTACACGCGCCCTAACCTTCTACTGCCAGTGTTTGAATGCTAGATGTAAGGGTTTCAGTAGCGTGTAGGAGTTAGAAAGCTTGAGAGGCAGTCCTCCTCTTCCCTGCCGGAATTATACATTCTCAGGGGGCTTTCGGGATCCTATCTGAGTCTTGCTAGTTCATAGTCTTGTCTCAGTTTGCTTTATTGTGTTTTGTTGTTTCTTGCAATTATTTTTATTTTCTGTTAGGAAGAAGCATCCAAGCCTTTAAGAAACCCTGGTTATCAATACCAGAGGCCTCTTCCTGGTCTGGGCTGCCTGTGTTTATTTTTGCCTTAGTTTTGATACATACACGCAGCATGTGCAAGTATAGCCCGCAGGTACACGCGCTCTGTGGTATCTCAGCACGCGTTCATACGCGTTTTGTTTCAGTGACAGAGGCATGCTTGATAGGCAGCTTTTTAGTCAAGGTGGGGCAGTCATCCCCTCCTGTGGTGAGAATTTTTCCTCTCAGGTGGTTGAGTCTAGGGTAGAACAATCAGTAGGTTAAGGCCTCTTACCCTTAGACTATTTTTTTTCTTAAGTTGATACTTGATAGAAAAGATAAATAGAAAAATTTTGTTTTATGGTTTTTAGACAAGCGTAAGAATCGTTGTTTTCCTGATTGACATTGAGTGTCTTTACTTCGATTCTTTGCGATCTGCGCTTTAAGCCAGAATTTTGTTTTGTTTTCTTGGTTTTGTGCTTGTCGGCATTTTCCCTTTGTTGCTTCATTTAGCACTTAAATATAAAAAAAAAATCTTTTCATTTTCTTCTTTGCTTGAAAATTGTGTTTCTGCATCAATAGCTAGGGAGAGGTCTTTTTGTTCATAAGTTTTTGTAGTACATTTAGCGCATAAGTAGCTCGTAGTCGAGCGAAATTCCTTTATGTTTGCTGCATGAAATCTTAGAAAAATTGAAAAGAAAAAGAAGTCTTTCTTTGTGAAAAGTTGTTGATTTTTGCATTTAGTAAAAGTCTTTTGTTTCCATTTTTTTTTTCATTTGTTTTTTCTTTGAGTCTTTACACATCATCAGTTTCACCTTCATTCCCTGTGTCGTAAAAAATACCATAAAAGCAATGCTAATTTAAAATCTATTAGACTTTTTTTTTGTAGGGTTCATATACTAGTTCAGGACTAGGGCCTTGGATTAGGTTGGAGAGGACACTCTCCAAGGCCACTCAAACCAAGCATTGGAGTCTGTGATAGGGAGTGTAGAAGTCTAGTTTCGTGGAAGTTATCTGGGACCCCCCTCTAACATAGGGGCTAAACATGAGGTCGTGTAAGGAAAGGTAGCGGAGATAACCCCTCCAACGCCAGACCAAGCGTAGTGGAGAACACATATCGAGGATTTGTTGTGGGATTCCGTCGTTTGAATTTTCCACGGGGCTTCATGGGTCTTGAATCCATTCAAGGTCCTTAGTTGTCTTCCGGACCATTTTCTCTCGATACCCTTGACAGGTTTCGGGCTTGATACCCTACTCATTGTGGTCTACCCGACTATCGACTATACCCCCCTGGTGACTGTTCGCGTGCTGGCAAACTAGTTGCCAATCTTTTTAGGGACATACACAGGTGACTGCAGGGGTATACTGTGGTACCTAGGGCATACATCGGGCCATGCTTTGCAGAGTATACCCAGAGGGTGCTTCTGTATTCGAGTTGCACTTGCACCGGTAAGTTGCTCTAGTGTTGTTTGTTGTAACTGTTCTTCCAACTAGTTTAGTGTTTGCTTGACTTATCTCTTAGGGGATTCTTTTTTAGTGTGTGTTATTGTTTACACATGTAGAATACCTTAGTGTGTCTTGGATATTCTCACACAGTGGAGGATCTCGAGCTCCCCCGGTCACGAAGGCTTCAGGGCATGCCATCGGTTATACTAGAGCCACCCCTGCCACCATTGAGGCGGAAGCTAGACCAACAAGGGTCTTTCGAAGCAACCGGGTTACAAACCATTGAGCCCGAACAACTCCCAGAGGAATTAACCACCAATCTTGGATCAGTTGAAACCCCAACCACTGATACTTGGCCATCAGTCATTGTACCAATCCAATTTTACGAATGCTTGTCAGTGCCTCACACAGTTATGGAACCAAATACTGTTACTTCTTCTGGGAATTCTTCCATTCCCACCACCGTTGCTACCACAGGAGAAGCATATCCTAACTTTCCGTCGTCAGTCCGAGCCACCATGGTCTTGGACACAACTATGTCGCATAGTGGACCAACCCCATCTATCGTGGTGTCCACAACTCCCTTCACACCTAGTGCGACAGGCCCTCCGTTCTCATACGGTATGCCTAGTTCGGGCACAAGTCCTGCACTCACTCACTCCACTTTACAGACTTTGGGTCTGGGGGCAGAGAGCTCTAACACTCCTCTACAAGGTCAACTTGGGGGCATTCCTGTCCCTTTCAACACTTTTCCTTACGATGGAGGTCATATCTCTCCTTCGTCCCCTTCGGCTGGTGGTCTGCATTAGCAGTCTGCCGGGCATCCTGCACACACAAGTTCATTTGGAGCCAGGAGTCAAGGAACACCTGCACACACTATGCTGGTAGGTTTGTCACCGTTTGTTTGGAACGGGATGTTTGGTAACAACACATTCGCATCCACTGATTTCCCATCTAGGAGCACTCCCATCTTTGGACAATCTACTCCAGCGTAGGGTACTATTCCTGCGTCGGGGGCACATATAGCAGGACCTTGGAACTCAAGACAAGGATACATTCCTTCCTCTGGAATGTTGTTCTGGGGTAATTCTTTCCACAGTCAATGGAACCTTGGATAGACTTCTATGCCTCTCCCAACAGGATCGGCATCAGGTAATCCTTCCCAAATTCCATCAAACACGATGAATGCCCAACATCCTATGTCCTTCATGGGGAATTAGCCAATGATGTCTCCACAGATGAAAAATCCTTACGCTGGTCAGGGCCATGGTTTCTACCAGAATCCAGGCCAACAGCCAAACTTTTCCTGGCAACCTAGTGCCAGTCAAACTCCAGGACCCTTTTTCCCAGGCTATCAGCAGCAACCCAAACTACCATCCCTGGCGACGTTACACTTGTCATATTTGACAAGGTTGTTAAATGATCCTATTTGTCATGATCCGCATTGGCCTCCTATGCCAACAAAGTTGCCTTTAGACATTCCAAAGTTTGATGCCAAGCCTAACGAAGATCCAAGTGATCACATGACTGCCTTCCATCTTTGGTGTTCATCTACCTCCTTGAAACATGACTCCGTCCAGTTGCGATTGTTTCAACGCACTCTTATCGAGAGTGCCACGAAATGGTACATCGAGCTTGATCGCTCAAGATACTCTTCTTTTGGTGAACTGGCGATGGCCTTCCTTAACCATTTCCAGTTACCTGTGAGATATGACGCAGGCACAAAGTTGCTAGCTAATTTCGAACAAACGACAGCAGACCATATCTCTGATCATATCTGAGAGTGGAGATGCTGAAAGAGTCTAATCAAAGTACCAGTCCCACCAGCATTCCTGCTAGAGTGGTTCCTTAAGTATTTAGTCCCACAATTATCCAAAGACGTCGTGACTTCAAAAGTTTTTTCTGAAGAAGATGCCATCATGAGGGCTCAACAGTTTGAGCTTATCTATTCTCAGTCTGGTTTATTGTACAACATCATGTTGGATGCACCACGATCGATACCAGATAAAACTAGACAAAGAGCTAGACCACATGCCAATGATATTGTTGGTTCAGCCCAAACCAAGCCCGCTGAGCAATTGTCAAAACAATTGCTATAGTTATCTATCCAACACTCAGCAGCCAGCTAGACTACTGCTTTGGCTACTCCTCCTACCCAAACATCGAAAGTACACTCCATGCAGACGACTAACCCAAAGGCCATCCAGCAGCCTGAAGGGAAGAAAAAATAGCGAAAAAAGGGTAAAGGGGAGAAAAAACCCACTGATAATGCTGGCGAGGGCACCACGGAAAAACGGAAGGTGAGGTATCCATGCAACTTGTGTGCGGAAGACCACCCGACCCATCTTTGTCCTCGACTTGCAAAGGCCCAAAAGTTTGTCACACAGCAACAACAAGCCGTGTTGACTAATCCCTTTCAACATGGGAAAAATTTAACTCAAGCCTCTACAAGTGCCAAAGGGGGCAGCCAGGAAACCTGCCCCCTTCCAAACAATTCCTCATCCACAAACGTATATATGGTTAGGGGTGATTCTTTAATAACAACTAGAGCACACAACTATAGTAAACCAAGCACCTCTAAGAAGGGAAAAGAAGTTGAACTCCCATCTCCTCCTCTATAGATTGAGAAGACGCTGGGAGAAACGATGACACGCATTCCAAAGGGTGCATTTAAGAAATCTTCCCACAACCCAAACGCAAGGGCCACCCAGAATTACTCTGTGGTGGAAGATTTATCACAAACCCCTTGTGCGATGTTTGCTTTGGAGGTCCTCCAAAGTTGACCTGCTCAGAGGAAGGCCTTGCTAATGGCGTTAGGCTCTACCAAGATTTGTAACCTGGGTACCATCATGCTTGATACGACCTACTTAAAACCTCATCTGCCTTACCACGTAGTGTTTCATATAGTAGTGGCTCATCCCACGAAAACTTTTACACGGAATATTTACCGCACGGTGGTCGACGAGGGCACTTCGACTTGCATTATGTCATTAACATGTTGGAAGGCCATTGGTCAACTTGCTTTGTCTCCGTCACCTACTCTCCTCACTGCGTTCAACGGTCATTCTTTCCGGCCACATGGCATCATCCCTTCTTTCCCTGTGCAGTTAGGAGGGAAGACCGTGTGTGTTGAAGTAGAGGTAGTCGAGTCTCTCCTTGACTATAACCTCTTGTTAGGCCGAAGTTGGACTTACTCTATGAAAGCGGTGGTTGCTACAGTTTTTCGAGTCTTTTTGTTTCCACACAAGTGCCAGATAGTGACCATCGATCAATTGTCCTTCTCTAGACCTAACCCAAAATTGGGGGCATCCACGGTTCCCATGATTGATAATCCTCAAGCCGGTGTTGTTAATGTAGGAGTTGGTTTGTGCCCATCCTTGATGGGTACCTTCGATTACCCACCTCCTCATGAC
>SNQJ01S0159326.1:10118-20806 GCA_010110895.2 Picea sitchensis | reverse complement strand
GATAGTTCTTAGCATAGTGTCCTATTATACCACAATTGAAGAATTTAAAAGGTAACTTACCTTTGTATTTGTTGGTTCCCCTCTTTAGCTTCCTTACAAAATGTGCTTCTTCTTCATCAGATTCATCATCTGGCTTTTATTCTACCTTGTGTTCTTTGTTCCTTATTTTATTTGCGGCTTTAAAAGTTTCTTCTATATTTGGCTATCCATTTTCTATATATGTTATCATTTCATATGCCATGAGGATGGATCCCATGTAGCTCATTCATTATGATTTTGGTCAAATCCCTAGTTTCTTCAATGGTCGATACCTTGGCATCATATATTAAAGGAAGTGATCTCAACACTTTCTGTACTACCAAGGATTCTTCAAATTCTTCTCCTAATCCTTTTATGGTATTCACAACTTCTTCTACTCTGAGTAAATAGGTTGCAATATCCTTTTTTTCATACATTTTCAAATTTTCAAACTATGCTTTGTGTCATTGGAGCTTGACCTGCTTGACTTTTGGATTGCATTCATAAATGTTTTTAAGTTTGTCCCAAACCTCTTTAGTTGTGTTGCAACCCATAACCTTGCAAGAAAAAGTTGGTTTCAATCCACTCATGATAACATTCCTAGACTTTTAATTACAACTCATTAATTTCTTCTCATCTGGATTGGTTGGAGTTTTTTTCGAAAATTTATAGACATTTACAACTGAGAGATAGATATCTACTCCTAAAGTTGTCAAGTAAGTTTACATTATGTTTCTCCAGTATGCATAATTGTTTCCATCAAATATTGGAATCCCATTTGGAATGTGGCCTTCCATTTTTTCTCATGATCTTCCTTCTAGTGATTAGATTGTTCTGAAGGAAGCCTACTTCGATACCAATTGTTGATACTGAGAAGGGGGGTGAATCAGTATCAAGTATAATTTAGCACTTTTATAGCTTTACTTTTAAATCAAATAATGTATCCAATATACAATAGGAGAAAAATAAGAAATACACAATGAACAATAGATTTACGTGGAAATACATGGAATGTTTTTCTTATATAATAAAAAGATTACATTCAAAGGAAGCTACAACTTCTAAGATTTTCTAGCACCATCTAGAAGGAGGCACCAACCCCCTAGTTTATAGGCTCCAAACTTAAGGAAACTGCAACTCCCTATATTCTCCAACTCTAACTAGAAGGAGGTTCCAATCCCCTTTCCTTGTCCCTTCCTTCCACCCTTAAATATGTATCTAAAAGAATCAACCTGTCATAGCCAAGTTGCAAGAATCACCTAGTCCACTATAAATTCACCTGATAGGCTTGTTGATGTCAATTGTCATCTTGTACCTGCCCAAAACATAGATTCATGCTTTTCTCTATTGTCAACCCATGGACATACACGCTTTGTTACACTGCAACCTACATATATCTGTGCCTTGTTCCACTGTGACTCGCGGGTGACCTACTTTTCATCTTGTAACAATTGAAAACAAAAATCTATGCTTTTCTCTATTGTCAACCCATGGACATCTGCGATTTTCTCCACTGCGACCCACAGATGACCTCAGAAAACTCCTTACTCTCCTCGACCTCCTTTCTCCAGGGCTATATTTTCTTTGTTGAGCTCATCAATCCTCCTAGAAAAAGTGTCGACCCACTTATGTTGGATCCATACATAGACACACACTTGCTTTGATAAACAAATGAGAGGTTATTGATGTGTATTAATACTTTTCCAAGTGCCTCTTTTATTTGACTTTAGGGCCCACTTGTAAATTTTTGTTGCAACAACTTTTTCTCGTTTCATCAATTTTGGGGTCGACTTGTAATTTCTCGTCCATACTTCGAGGATTCATGACCACACCTCTACGGATTCTTGTAGACTTATTCAAAGATTCTTCCCATGTGGGCCATGCTTGAAGATACACCATAAGGGGACCACTTTGGATACTTATTCAAATACACCCATCACTTCTAGGGGCTTCTAAACTTCTTCTAGAGTTTACATTAATGACAACCAATTTTCCAACAATCCAGTAGCCTCCTACATGCCTTATTTATTATAAAAAAATTTAGAATATCTATAGTGAATATGGTTAATGCATTAGCAATACCAAAATTAGCAACAACATAACCCTCACCTCTAAGTGTCTTTATATAGACAATGGACACTTTAACTACCTTCCAATAATTTGACCAATTATTTTTGACGAGGTCCATTTTTATCATTAGTTACATAATAAAAGGTCAAAATTAGTCATAAGTATTAAAACCATACAAAACTATCCATTATCCTTCTACATGCCTTATTTATTATAAAAAAAGATTAGAATGTCTATAAAGGAAGTGAAAAAACTTCCTTTAAAATAATTCAAAACACCATTGTCCCTTAGTTACTTCTATCATATTTCTATCCTTTGGTTGGTTATTTTCCTACCTTAGGCTATGATGTCCTTATGTCCTCTTTTGTTCCCTTTTTTCCATGTGTCTTATTGTTGGCACAGGGGAAGACACAAGGTTCAATGCTCAAGAGTGCACCAAAAAAACCCTAAATACCAACCCTTTCGGCAACACCTGCGAAGCAAATGAAGTCTCACTCGAGGTAGAGGCAGGGGTGGTTGCAGGACTCAGATGTCTGCAACCTTATCTGGGACACAAATCAGTGATTAGAGAACCTTAACACAACACTTATCAGTTAACATTCATTAACATTCACTTCACAGATGAAATAGAGCATCGCAATATTCATCCAGATCCAAAGTATCTAGTAGCACTTATCATAAAGACATGGATTAGATCTAGCAGATTCAAGAACTAAGCACATTCTCATAGGTTAGATCTAGCATCCCTATACATCATTAAGCATAAAGCATCAACAAATCTATCTATCTATATCAAAGCATTAAGCAAGTAAACACATAAACTCATCAATACATCACACAAAGCAGAGCAACACAACATATACGTGGTTCACCCCCACCCTGGGGCTACATCCACCAACTCTTCTTCTCTTCTATTATCTTCTATCAATTAGTTACATGCACAAAGCCACAAAACCCTACTCCACATAGGACAGGAGATCCACGCACACTCTGCCAGATCCTACTTCCCTAAGCTAGGTTACAGTACAAAGCCTTTCACACAGTCAGTTACAATCACTTTCACTTAGCCTTGCAAGTATTACATAGTATGCACAGAGCCAGATCACTCATATCTACCTTTTCACATAGCAATTATGACTCTTCCTTACATCGTCTAGGCTTCTATTTATACTTTACAAAATAGGCCTAAACATGGGTAAACCCATGGGCCAATATCCCATACCCATTACATAATCCCAAATCCCAAAAAGGACCCAAAAAGGGGACAAGATCCCACAATATCTGCCTCGTCTTGCGCTCTTCCTTTGACAGGATGTCGAAGTCCCAAAATAGGTCAAAATTAACAAAGGATATCCCAAAACTTGGTCATGGGCCAACAGGCCCCTAGCACTCACCTATGACTCATCCCAAGTCACTTTGATCTGGTCAGTTCTTCTTCAAAATCCTTGAGCTTAGCTCGAACTGCTTCGACTTGTTGTTGTGCCACAACCTCTTGTTCAGTGAAATCCTAGATGGTTGCTTCATTGACAGGTCCCTCTAGGCAATGTTAAGCAATGGTGATGACCTATTCCAGCTCTGCTCCTCGGCCTTCGATCTCAACAAACAATTGACAAGCCTCATCCTGTACAGGCTGGAGTCTCTGAGTCACTTCCATAACTCTGCTCTGGATAGTGTGGACCTGCTACTAGGCAATGCGCTACTCTTGGGATCATTTCATTCTTTCCACAACTGATAGGGGCTTCAATTGCGCCTGTATTGTCTCTGCTTGATAGTTCGCTTCCTGGGGTTGTGACTCTAGTGTCTTTAGTTTTGGGTTCTTAGTTAATCGCTCATATGTATAAGCACTGTGATCACTCAGCTGCTTGCAGTCCATGGTAAGAGCCTTTATTCTCTCGACTACACTCTATGCAGTTGCTTCTCTTTGATCCCTTGCATCCTGCAGTGTGCTTGGCACTGTGCAAATCTCTAAGTCTGTGATTCTTTGTTGTAGCTGCTAGATGGCTTCTATGAGCTTCTCCAGTTGATGGGTGATTCGATCTTCTACCTTTATCTCTAAGCCTTTCACAGAGCGAAGTGCTCTATTGACTGCTTCTTTCACTTCAACTTGTTCCGCGAGCAACTGTTCTTTCCCTTGTTGCATCTGTGCTTTCTCTTCGTCAAACTTTGTCTGGAGAGAAACCTTCTCCTGCTCTACAACTCTGCATTGTTCTATGAGTATGCCTTGCACTTTCTTCAAGGACTGGGTGGCTTGTCCTATTTCTTCTTGTGCTCGTCTAAGGCGGGCTTCAGTTACATCAGTTATTCGGCGGAGTTGGGATAGTTCATCTCCCAACTCTGGTTCTCCCGATGGCAGGGGCATAGTGGAGACTGAGCAACTGGACTAAAGGGCCTACTAAACCCCTCGGATTTTGACCTCAATTCTATCATACATTTTTCTCCTACTTGGCTTCTTGTTTCTCCGCGATTTCTAGTGAAGCATCGTTTAAAGATGCTATGAGGAAGTCAAAATCATCGGAGGTGAGGACATTATGAATCTTGGTTATGGTGGCTTTGGGTTTCTTTTGGGAAGATGGTTTCTGGGGATAAACCTTCCTCTTCTTCAAGGGGTTGACCACGTCTCTAGGTGGTGTTAATTCGCCTTTCCTCTGTTTAGCTTCTACTTCGTCATCAACCCCTCGGTCAGGTGATACCAAAGCAGTTTTTCCTAAGGTGCTGCTTAATTCTTGGACTTCTTCATCTTTCTTCATCTTGTTGGGTCTGGGTGTATCATGCACAGTTTTTGGAATGTTGGGGTCGGACATCTCTGTAGGGTCTGCGGGAATAAGGAGGTTCACAGACCAGTCCTTAGTAATCTCTTCCAGGTCCTCTTCTGTAAGTTTATAGTATGAATGGAGATGCTCCTTTTGTTCATCTTCTCGCGCTGTTATGTATATGAAGTGTTGATTTTTTATGAAAATAACTTGGCAACAGATCTCTTGCAACATGTGATAAGCCTTCATTAACTCATTTATGTTCGTTACGGCATGGTCCTAATGGTCTAGTGACGATATTTCTGGCCATAAATGTCTTTCTGCCCATTCAAGGAATTGGTCTAATGGTTATACTATTCCCAACAGCTATAATACTTCATCATGGTGAAGTGTCAGATGACGTTGTTCTGATATTACGAAGCTCCATTTTTGCAAAATTTCCTTCTGTGAAGTTCCCTCGGGAATCTTCTATAACTTTTCAATCTTAGCTC
This sequence comes from Picea sitchensis, assembly GCA_010110895.2. Lineage (NCBI taxonomy): Eukaryota > Viridiplantae > Streptophyta > Pinopsida > Pinales > Pinaceae > Picea > Picea sitchensis. The sequence continues at coordinate 15,477 of SNQJ01S0159326.1, read as the reverse complement.
TTTTATTACTTATTTTTCTAGCCTTCTTTCCATTGATCTTTGTCTTAGTATTCCTTTTTCCATTTTGATTCTTATCTTCTCTTGGTAGAGTAGCTTCACACTGGTGAGAATCCTTCCTAAAGGTCATAAGTAATACTTCCTTTGTAGTTGGAATAGGTACTTCAGTCATCTGGGAGTCTTCCTGTGTTCCTGCAACTTCGATATCCAAGTCTCTGGTGTTAGATAGCTTCGACATGGTCTCTTGTTCTTCCATCAAGTGTGCAATCCTCCTAGTGATGAAATCCATTAGGTCCTGCTTTTTCTGTTCTAGATATTCCTCTTCTTCTTTCCTTTGAACCTGGTCTTTCTCAATCCAGGTTTTCCCTAACAAAATTGGAAATGGGGCGCTGCTTTCAACAAACTTAATAAACTCAAAATCTTCTTCTGTCGAAGTTCCATGAGCACTCATAGATATCTAGGTAAGTCTTCCACATAAGGTTATCAGTTTTCCTCTAAATAATCTAATTCCTCCCAATGAAGGAATCATAGCCGGCTTTCCTAAAGTTTCCCAAGTTTTTTCTGTCATAATAGTCACCTGTGTTTCCTCATCTAGAACACAGTCAATGTCGAAGTCTCATATTCTTACTTCTATTTTCTCTTTCTCTTTTAAGATCTCTGATAGATTAGTATCTCTATGGTCATTCAGGGTTCCTTTCATCTGTAACAATACCATTTCTGATTCTTTCTGGGGTTCTGCCATAATCTCAATTTCTTGGCCTTTCTCAGGGTCTACTTGTTACATATTCATTTTTTCAAGCTTTGCAATCATTCTAGGGAAATCCAAAACTTCATGTTTCATAGCTTTACAACAAAGAAAACTAGGTTTTCTACCAAGGCAATCCTTAGCAAGATGTCCCGATCTTCTGCAACTATAACAAAAAATTAATCCTCTCTTTCTTTTAAATGATCCCCAACCTTTCATGTACTGCACACTAGGATCATAGTAGTTAACCTACAAAAAAATCTTTCTAGGATCTTACATCCCTTTGTTAGTCCAAACATTCTTTCTATGCATAGGTATAACATATATTTCACTATCAAATCTACTTATATCAACTCTTCTTTCATCTATAAGTGTCCTACTTTTCAAGCTAGGAATTTTTTTTATCAAACATACCTAGATTCATACTTTAGAAACAAAAATTTCCACTTATCTTACTTCAGCAGAGCACAAATATTTGAGATCTAAAAATTTTCACTATTCCTATCTATATTAGAGCACAGAGCTTACATATCTTACCTCTTTTCTTCAGATCTGACCCTTCTTCTCTTAGCACAAAGCTTCTCAAACCAAGTAGAGTACTGTGCACTAGGGCAACAAATCTACACACAGAGCTTCTTTGCAAAAAGCTTCTTCTTCCTCAGTTCCCAACAATCACAGTTTCATGTCCCGGCAATGGAACCATTTGTTGGCACAGGGGCAGACCCAGGGTTCAACGCTCAAGAGTGCACCAACAAAACCCTAACTATCGACCCTTTCAGCAACACCTGCAAAGTAGATGAAGTCTCACGCAAGGTAGAGGAAGGGGTGGTTGCAGCACTCAGATGTATGCAACCTTATCTAGGAAATAGATCTATGATTAGACCACCTTAACACAACACTTAGTAGTTAACATTCATTAACATTCACTTCACAGATAAAACTGAGCATCACAGTATTCATTCAGATCCAAAGTATCTAGTAGCACTTGGCATAAAGATATGGATTAGATCTAGCAAATTCAAGCACTAAGAACATTCTCATGGGTTATATCTAGCATCCCTATACATCATTAAGCACAAAGCATCAATATATCTATCTATCTATATCAAATCATTAATCAAGTAAACACATAAACACATCAATACATCTCACAAAGCAGAGCAACACAGCATATACGTGGTTCACCCCCACCTTGGGGCTATGCCCACCAACTCTTCTTCTCTTCTATTATCTTCTGTCATTTAGTTACATGCACAAAGCCACAAAACCCTACTCCACATAGGATAGGAGATCCACGTGCACTCCACCAGATCGTCCTTCCCCGAGCTATGTTACAACACAAAGCCTTTCACAAATTCAATTACAATCACTTTCACTTAGCCTTGCAAGTATTACACAGTATGCACAGAGCCATATCACTCAGATCTACCTTTGCACATAGCAATTATGAATCTTCCTTACATCACCTAGGCTTCTATTTATACTTTACAAAATAGGCCTAAACATTCAAAAACCCATGGGCCGACATCCCATACCCATTACATAATCCCAAATCCCAAAAAGGACCTAAAAAGGGGTTGAGATCCCGTGATATCTGCTTCGTCTTGTGCTCTTCCTTCAACAGGCTGTTGAAGTCCCAAAATAGGTCAAACTTGACCAAGGATCTCCCAAAACTTGGTCATGGGCCAACACTTATCCCCAATTAAAACTTTCTTTGTTGACTCTTCCCTTGGTCTTTCCTCTTCTATATTTTCATTTACTTTTCCTTATGCTTATATTTTTTCTCTCCGTTTGTATATTTCTATTTAAGAACATGCCTCTTTGTATATTCATTTTCCTTATCTTTGATGTTTAATTCAACTGTATTTTCCTTTCCTCCATCTTTCTTCTCTCATTCCTCTATTTCATTTCCTTCCTTTACCCTCATGTCCTTTTCTTTTTCTTCTTCTTTATTAGGTGGTTGATCGAGTACTTCAACTCTTTCCTCTCGATATCAATTAATCATTATTTCTTATATTGTGTACACTAATTTCTCTTGGGATTCCTTCTCAATATACATTCCAACTGGAAAAGACTATATATATTGTCCTTTCCTTCCCAATAACTCATATTGAACCTATTCTAACTATGTTTTCCCTACAAATTCCATAGACCATTATTATGTAATAGGTTACATCTTTGTTGTCTCTTGATTTAAGATTTTAGGGAATTTTCCTCTTGTGATAAGGAATAATCCCCCATTGATTATGGTCAAATCAATGGCAAAGAGGATGGAAAATAAACTACCCAAATTTCCAAATTCATTGATTATGTTAAAGATACAAGAAGTAGATGAGTTAGAATACCTTTGAATAGTTGTCTGGTCTCTTGGTTGGATCATGTAATTTTTCTAGATAAAGTCTCAGACACTCCTAAATTCTCTAAAGATCTGCACACAAGCAATGTACAACCTTCCTCAAACCATTTAAAACATTAAGTATAAATGAGAATAAAATAAGAAAACATGTAATTAACTAATCTTAATTAATATCAGGTAACTAATTCATCCTCCCAATCATGTGATCAATAATTAAATAGATAGAAACATAGATTGTTTTGGGGGGAAGAAGAGACATATTCATAATATATAATGTGAAATAACAATTACAAATCAATACTTTATTTGGTTTGGACACCTTCAACACGAGAGTTTGGGTTCCTCCTTGCTTTGACCACTTATAGTGATGTAGCCAATAAACTTTGATTTATTCACGAGATCTAAAATCCATGAAAAACACATGAGAATGGGAAAATAACTCTCTTCTATTCCTTCTCCATCCTAACTATTACAATGGAAGTTCAACCCCTTATAACTATTATCTGAGATTTTTGAAAACCATTAATTTTAGAAAAACAACTAATTTTTAAAAAATAGCTAATTTTAGAAAATCCTTGCATGACTCTAAAACTGACCAATAACTAAAAGATAGCTAGAGCGACACTATTTTTAAACTTTCTTTTATAATTATGTGGATAAACTAAGAGATAACTGATAATTACTAATATAGAAATTCCTGAAAAAACATTAAAACCCCAATTTGAGGCCTTATATGAAGGAATTTGGCCTCGGAAAAGTGTCCAATCGATGTTCGATCGAAACGATTAGATTAGAACGACAATGAACGCTTTGAGACACAAATCCCTGTAAAATTCCATCCCAAATGGATAACCAAGTCAAAATTTATGACCCTCGTAAATCCTTCCATCATTCTCCTCAAGTTGAAAAGAATGGAGCTCCTGAAAGTTACTATCTTCAAACTGCTTCCACTTAACGGGATCTAGGTTCAACAAGTCCCCCTCTATAATCCATGTACTCTCTACTATTTTTATGCCTTCCTACTGGACCAAATATTGGTTTTATTGGCCTTGTTGAGTACGAAGGGTCTTCTTATCTAAAATATGAGCAATATTTTCATTTTTCTTGCTCGGAATGGCATTTTTCCAATCTACCTCCACCTCACTGTCATAACCCAAATCATCCCCATGGAATATATATAAATTATCTAAACATTAAAAACATGGGAAATATGGAGATCATCTAGTAAATTAACCTTATAAGCATTGTCGTTAATTTTCTTGAGAATCTTGCAAGGACCAATTTTCTTATACTTCAATTTATGGTAGGTTCCTCTAGGAAATTTCTCTTTCTATAAATAAACCATCACCAAATCACCTTCATTGAATACCTGGTATCGTCGATGAGCATATTTAAAATTTTGTTTTGTTCATTTATGGCCTACAGTTTTTGTCTCACCTGTTGCTGCAACTATTGAATGTGTTCTGCAAATGCTTCCCCATCATCATTGATCATATCTCCAAGTGATAGTTGCACCAAATATAGGACACCCATAGGATTTTTACCATAAACAACCTAAAATGGAGATTTACATGTATATTGATTCACTAAACTATTGTAGGCAAATTTTGCTTGAGGTAAAGCCAAATCCCACTACTTTGGATTCTCTCCAACAATGCTTCATAACAAGTTTCCCAACCTCTGATTTACTACCTCGGTTTTCCCATCTATTTGGGGGTGATAGGCACTTATAAACTACAATTTAGTCCCCATTTTCTTCCATAAATTCCTCCAAAAATGACCAAAGAACTAAGTATCTCTATCAGAGGTAATAGCTTTTGGAACCCCATGCAATCTAACAATTTCTAAAAAAAACAATTATGCCACCCTCAATGCATCACTAGTTTTCTTGCAAGCAATGAAATGAACCATTTTAGAGAACCTATCAACAACCAAAAAAACAAAATCATTATCTCGTTATGTGTTTGGGAGCCCCAACATAAAGTTAATGCTCAAATCTGTCCATGGGCCTCTGGGCACCATGTTGACGGGAAAATTTGACATGTCGTCATTTGGAAGAATAGATCCAGTCTGGGGTTGTCTATATAACCCAAGTTGTTTGGTGTAACCTATTCTAACGGGTTTAATGGCTCCGTTAGCCAACTAGGGTCCTAAAGATAGAAAAATGAAATAAACTAACTAAAGAAAAGATTCTAACAATCGACACAATAATTACAAATATTTATCTAAGAATGTGAATATACAAATGATTATGAACAATT
>SNQJ01S0159325.1:4235-21874 GCA_010110895.2 Picea sitchensis | reverse complement strand
AAAATCTCAATCAAATGAAGAGACAAAAGGAGAGAAAATATAAGGAGAACTTCATCCATAAGGTTTTCTCTATACTAGTGATATACTATCATCTTTCATTCATTATGAGTTTACTAGAAGGCTTAACCATATTTATGATAGCAGGGTCCTATTGAAGGAAGAAAGATTCAAAAATGAGTCAAATATTTTAGTAGCTTGTTTTAAAGGTGTATCATTTATCTTTGGCAGTCTATGTGTTCTTGTCTGCCTATAAATTAAATTTTATGACTGATAAAGAATATTTTGCAGAGTCAAGTGACAACATTTTGTGGAAATTTGATCCATATCTTTAGCTTCAATTTTCTTTTGTTTCCAGAGTATTTTTGTATGGTGCCCATTGGAGGCTTCTAAATTTGACTTTGGTCCCTACCCTCAGAGGGTTTTGTAAAGAAAATGCAGTCTTATATCTCAGAATGAAATCAATATAAAAATTAGTTTTCTTATTTCAGTTTCACATATGTATTTTTATGATCTGGTTCAATTTTTTATTTTATCTCCATGTACACACTCATGTAATTTATGTACACACTTATGTAATTTATGTTTAAGCTTATTTATTTTTTGCACAGTTACATATAATATATAAAACAAACCAGCCTTGGTCCCTTGTACATAAAATCTATGGATTTAGTGATTGTTTTTCTTTGGCTATGAACCCCAGGTGACATTCCCAACTATCTTTCCTTAGCCCGATGATATTTTAAAATGCTTGAGTAAGGTTCCCCATACCTTTTCCTCAACATTAACCACCTTAGAAAATTCTAACAAATATAGAGAAAAGTAGTATCTTAAGTTCTTTACTCCTAGGGTTTGTCAAGAAAGCAATTTCATAATATTAACGTGAATAAGAAAATATACCACAACCATTAAAATTAAATGACAAATGAGTATTTACTTACTTCACCAAGAATAATCAATCCATGAAACCATGGATTGTCAAACAACTTTACCAAAAATGATCCAAGTTGCAAGTAGAAGACTCCAAGAGAGGTGTGCATCACAATTTCAAGCAATACACCCTAAGTAGGGTGCAAATTTCAGTCCACTTATCTCCAAGTGAGAGTTGTTATGTCAAAATGAAATTACTTTATCCTTATTTAAAAAAACAATTGACCCTTAATTATTTTTAGGTCAAAATTAAGGCCGACCTGGCCAATTTACAATAAAATCAAATTTTGACATAATAAAAATTAATTAGCACTTAAAAACATCTCCAATGGTGATGGCATGCCCTTCTAAAGTGACGTTGATTCCCTAAGTAGAACGTTGTTCCTAGAATGTAGAACGCTTGGCCTCGAGAGGCCCTAGATGATGCCCACACATGCCACCAGGCTCACAACTTCCTCCAAAATGAAATCCCTAGATCTAGATGATGTCTAGGGTCATGATGGTGACATACAGGGCCTTTAAGGGAAAATGTCCATATGGAAGAGAAAGATCCCCCTCGGTCTAGGTCTTCCAGGGTGCCTCCTGTTAGCACTAGAAGTTGTTCTTAGACTGCTTAAGAGAAAGCCTAACACATCTTGAATAAAAAAAATGACTTTATTGGGTTTTAGGAAACTTTGAGAGTGGTAAAATTAATCAAAAAGGAAATGAATCCATTGGGCATGGAGTCCATGAAAAAACTGTAACCTTAACCTAACATTCTATGTGCAACAAATCAGGTCAACAAAGATGGGATTAGTTATAATGCTTATAAAGAGATGGAATGAAGAAATAAGCAAAACTAAACTAAAAATGATCAAAGAGCATCATGATCTTCAATACATCTGACAGCAAAAGGAAAAACTCAATTTCCAGAAAACCTTTCTAAAGCTGAATTAAAACTAAGATAAGCATGTGGAAAAGGATAGAGCATATCCTATACAATAACCCTCTCAGCACAGAAATTGCAAACATATAACCTATAGTAGTGTTGGAAACCAAATATTCATCTCAATTTTATCATTATAAAATGTCATCTTAATGGGATAAAATTTTCTATAGCTGCCTCCTCCTCCTTGTAAAGATTTCTATCATCTTTTGGTTTTGAAAAGATTCATTTGATTAGCTGTGTGTATGAGTTCATTTATTTTATCTATCAATTCTATTGTTCAATTCCATGACTGTAAGAATGAAATTAGAACAAGCTTTGGTTTGATGGCATCATACAATTTGTGGAATTTCATTTTTATAAATTGGATAACACCTAAGGGCATCTAACGTTTTCAAAAATCTTAAAAGTTTATAAACCTATCATATTATGGGTGAATCCCTTACCATAGCACATGAGTTATCCACCTTGTGGTTATGAATTAGTCATTCTCTTCCTTGATTATTGCTGATTTTCACATTACCATATCTATGAGCGTGCATCAAACAAAACTTTGGTGTTTTTTGTAATTTGAATCCTACCCCTTGAAGTCTTATCACGGTCTCATCGTCCTGGTACAGGACTGATAGTCATACCTTCAATCATTACTCCTTCATCCTGCATAGCACACACATTCATTCATTGCTTCAAGTGGTAAGTTTTGGTGTTTGGGATTGGCATTCATTTCACAGAGTGGTTTTTCATTTTGTGTGTCCTCTAGTTTAGTATCCACTCAACGTTCTGAATGGTTGCTATGGTGGCTTTCTAAAGCCTTAGGTATCGGGTTACTTCTGAATATGAAGACCTCATCCTATATTTCTTGTGTTTTCAAACACACCCCACCCTTCTCTACTCATGTTGTTTATGTGTAACCTTATCAATGGTGACTGTGGTGAGGATCGAGCACAGTGGTTCACAGGCTCTTCTCTCACATGACGATGTCATGGAAGACCTTGTTGCTTATGGCTGGGATGGGTTCATAAAATGATTTGAGATTTTCAACCTCAAAGTGACTTAATACTTTTCTCATACTTTCGATGGCACGAGAGCTAAAATTGGGGATTTGTAGTTAGAGGTGACCGAGGGTTCAATTGCAAAGGCTACTAGATTTCCCCAAGAGGAACTGCATTGGTTTAAAAACCTTAACTTCAAAGGTATGCCATGGAACTCACTCATGGCTTCCAAGAAATTGTGTTACAATGAAAAAGGTACACCCATTGTTATATTTAAACCATGATGGCATGGTTTGTTGTTGATGCTTAAGCAATTTATTACCTATGATGGTAGATACGGTCTGGTCTTCCTGTATCATGTTCGTTTATTGATGGTATTTCTAGGTTTTAATTTGAATATTCCATTTTATCTACTTAGGAGCCTACAAAAAATGGCCAAATTATACCAGAGACAAAACCTAAATGCCCAGTATAGTCTGTTCCATCATGGCCTCATCCGAATTCGGTTGATTTCGCATTTGTCTAAATTTGGGGATAGTTGGCACAGTTTCGTATATAGAAATGGTTTTTTCCTACCTGAAAATGTGACAGACTTACCTCTTTATTTTAATGAATTTCCCAATCCCTATCGATCAAAACCCCTTTAGCAAAAATTACATGTAAATATACAAGAAATCCCTGCATCTATAGCTGAAACCCCTGTTTCTCTCTAGAAGCTATCCAAAGGCAAGAAACCGAGATGCCATGTTATTCCCAGGAAATATTTAGAAGAGGTGTTGGGTGATCTAAAGGATAAAATCCTTACTATCCCTAATCCTGATCCAATTCAGGTTGATTCAAATGAAATTGATATAAAGAAATAGGGTAGGTGAAAGAAACAAAGAAGTCCAAACATCAATTTTAAAAATAAAAGGCCCAGGTGACTTATTTCCCGAACACTAAGAAATCGAAAACGTGATCATGAAAAATCGATCCCTGTAATTGAGGTCGATGATCATTTTTCTAAGGATGACATCGATGATCGAGTTGTTGAGGATGATATCGATGACCAAATCCCTGGGGACGATATCGATGTTGATACACTACAGTTCGATTTCATATCGAATATTCTCCCATTCTTAAAGAAACAGGAGGGTTTTTTAGGTATACAACATGATGTGAAAAAAATCATGGAACAGGTTAAAATACCCACTATAGAGTAGACTCAGCCTTTGCCTAGCATAGAACCGGTTCATTGCAAAAATTGTTTCGATTGGATTGAAAGATATTATCAGGATGTCCCCTACCTTCAGGCACAATTGAACCAAATGGTCACCCAAAATTTAGTACTCGAGAGGGAGAACAACAAGTTGAGAGCCTATGTTCGATCGAATGCACACAAGGCTAACAAACATATTAAGTGATCTGGGAATGTGATCATCAAAAATTCGACAAAATTCAATACCATTATAAATTCAGACATGTCTGATGCCTCTCTATCAAATTTCTGAATTGGTAAATAATTGTTTTGTTTATACGATTTGATTCTGTTTGAGAAATAATAGTTAGATTCATTTTTTATTTTATTTTTATTTTAAGACTAGCTACAGAATCGAAAGATTATGTAGCCAATCTATTTAAATTATTTGTTGGGATTATTATCTAAAATTTGATTTTGTTTTATTATTTCAGGTAAACAATAGATTATGGTGCTCTGGTTAAGGAAAAAATTCATGGAATGAGCGTTTATTATAATAGTAATTTCTATTTTGAAAAAGAATGTTCATTAATATAAATATTTTTTGATTAAAAGACTCCAACATGAGTATCTTTTTGTTGCTCTATTTTAGTGAAAGACTTATTTTAAGAGATATGCCTCTATATTGCATGATAGGAGGTAACAGATCAGAGACATGTTTAAATAGCTATGTTTCATGGAGATAGCGGCATGTTTTCCCTAGACCATAGAATGGACATACATTTTTTAAATTATATGAGAAAATATGTTTTCTCTTTGGCTTTAGACCTGTGTAAATTGTGTAGTGTTTTTTCATTGTCTTCTCATGTAATTTTTTATATGAAATATTACCTGTGTCGAATTAGCTTTAGTATTTCTCCACATAATATTTTATATCGTTGTTTTTCTTTATGTTGTTCATTATCTCTTGGTCTAGTTTATATTTGTGATTGATCATCTATTTAAGTATTTTGAGTTTATGTATGATGTTAGATAGTTGGTAAATCCATACCGAGGATTGGGATTTATTTCATTCTCAGTTATGGGACATCTCAAGGTCACAGGATATATAATTATTTATCTTTCTGTCATCATAAACTTGCTCCAGAATACAAAACACTTCTTTGAATTTCTTCAGGAAGAATTATGCTTTCTTTTGTCATAGGTTTTCAGTTGACACTGGACATGAGGAGCTCACACAAACGCAAAGAGAAAAATTTAGTTTATTATTATTGATCAACTAGAGATTAGTCAATGTACTATTTATTTAATTGGTTTATATGTGAATGAATAGTGATTGCATTATTTAGAAGTTAATTAGCTTTGTCTATTTTCATTATATCATTACAATCATACTCATTCTTTGTTTACTAGTTTGATATTTAGAATATTAGGTAAAGTTTGTTTATACTTTATCTTGTTTAGATACATTATCTTAAACAGTCAGTTTCACAAGGTTTTACTCAAATCTTGTAAACTGTATATAACCATTGTACATTAACACTATTAGTTGAACATTTGTAATTAAGGTGTTGATTGTTAGAATTGTATTTTTAGTTAGTTCACTTCATTTAATTGTTTTTTAGGATCCTAGTTGGCTAATGGAGCCATAAAACCCGTCAGGATAGATCATAACAAACGTCTTGGGTTAAATAGAAAACCCCGGTCTGGATCTATCCTTCCCATTGACAATGTGTTATAAACGCCCGTCAAAAAATGGTGCTAGAAAGAGGGTATGAAATTCATTGATGGCATGTGGAAATCGTAAGACTCCCCCAAACAATCATTCTCCTGTTGTGACACGTAGTCACTCAGACACTAACGTTACACTTGACCCAGCTACTACCACCAACACTACCCCTAACATTCTTGTTGAACCAATGACACTAGTTCCTCAAGGGATTGACATCCAATAAATTGTTTGCCAGTCAATCATAAGAACTCAAAGTGCTTTATCTTGGATCAGACAACCTGGTAGACAACTTAATGAGCCCCTTGATTTCACAAATCTTCAAGAACAACCTCATGACACTGGTCTTCCTGAAAACCATTTAGGTGGTAATATCATTGATCCCGTTAAAGCACTTATCCTTGGTGTTGGAGGATATAGTATCCCACCATCCCCACTTAGTTCTTCTCCACCCTCTTCAGAAGAGGAATCCTCGGACAAAGGTAGTTCTTCATATGAACCATCTCAACCTTTGACTCAACCAACTCCCATGGAAAACCAAAATAATCCATCCATACCTTGGCTTGATCAAGATGTTGTGGGAGTACTTGGACCCCAACACCCATTGCCTAAACATCCGGAGAAGTGGCTGCCCAAATTTGATCCAGATTCGAAGCAATCAGCTGAGGATCGCATCAAGAAATTTATGTTGGTTGTTAGACTCCAGAATGTTGAGAATGAATATGTCGTGTGTAGTTTATTCCCCTACACTTTTGAAGGGAATGCCTTAACCTGATACTTTTCACAACAACCTCAAACCATCGTCTATTGGGACAAGTTTGAAACCTGTTTTCTAGAAACATTTGGAGATGATAAATCTCCATAAGTATTGGTAATGGAACTCTCTAGTTTGAAGATGAATCCTAAAGAAAAATTCAATGACTTCAATCAGAGATTCCTAACGTAAAAAAAAAAAATCCCTATAGATTTGATGCCTATAGAAAATCTGATTGTTGCATACTACACTAAGGCCCTGCATAACAACATAGCCATATGGGTTAAAAGGTCCAAAAATAACACATTATTAGAAGCCTTTGAGGAGGCAGTCCTAATTGAGAAAGACATTTTGAGCTTAAAAGATAACCTGAGTAGTTAGGTTGAAACAACTTCATCTTCTAAAAAGAAAATAGAAATTCTCACTAGACGTCCTCAAAACAAAAATCAACAAGAGACATTAGACTTGGAAAGTTTGCAGAAATCTTTCCAGAAATTATCCAATCAAGTCGTAGACTTGAAAATATATGTTGAGGAGGAATCTACAAGTAAAGGATGTTTTAGACCACCTTTCAGAAAACCTTTTCCTCCAAATCGGCCAAACCCGACCACAAAAGGTCTAAACTTTGAAGGCCTACAGTATGCTTTGCAAAAAATACTAGAAGCACATGATAACTATGTTTCTACTCCCTCTAAAAATCACGACGATATGGGTGAGGAAGAAACAAATGATGAGGAGTGTTATGAGGAAAATATATCTATGGCTAGGGTGAACCACAACAGACAGAAATGACTACAGAAATCAACTCTATCCCAACAATATGCTATATAAACCAATGTGCAAGGGAGATAAGAAAGAGGCCTACCTCATCTATATGTTCGATAATGTCCGCCATTGATCACTTCGACCCAAAGCTATATATACCTACAACAAGTTCTCAACAAACAAGCAAAAACAAGCATATGGTGGCAATATAAAAGGTTAGCACATTAGATAGCATAATCCATCAATATACATAACAAATACGCCCATGGATAATAATTCATATATTTTCAATACATCAATTGGATGGGAAGAGAGTATTTCTATTAATAAATGATCAATAGAAGTGGAAATATTACAGACTTTTGTGTCGGAACAGTTCAAAAGAAAGAAACTAAGTTCCTTCCAGCTGGGCCTCCACCACTTCAATCCTCCACCAAAGGCAAGCTCATAGAAGGGAGACAATGAGGTTCTCCATCAATAAGGGAAAAAATTGGGGGTTGAACACTGTATTTAGACTTAAAGGACAAAGGGATGAAGACTCAATATGAAGTAAATAATTTCTCCAGATTAACTTTGCTCTCAAAGTTGAATTCTTTCTCCTTTTCCATAGCTCGGAATTGGCCTCTTTATAGCCTTCAAAATGAAACTTAAGGGATGAGTTGGAATGTTTCTAGTATATGGAAGGCCAAGGATCAGAGATCTCTTGTCGTGACATGGAAACCCAACATTTAATTTTGATTTTCTAGAAAAAATATCGATGAACATGGGCTATAGTGGAGCAGCCTATGTATATGCTTGTTGTATAGGGTGAAAGATGGGTAAAAGTGGAAAAATTTGCATTTTTGTCTCTGGATTCTAGTAACAGGGAAGACAAGTCTGCATAGGGAAATGGAATAAGGCCCTCTCTGCAATATTGCATAGGGTGAGGCAAATCTTTCTCGAACAAATTCCCCCTAATGTGTGAGGTTAGAGGAGTATCTGCGATGGCCAAAATACATTATAAATAACCCAGAAATGGATTGGTAGAGAACCATCTCGATGAAATCAGTTGCTCATTACATTTTTCATTGACTTTGCGTACATGGCTTCCAAATATACACTGCAGATCCATGTGAAAATATACCAAACAAGTGTTTGTGGCCATGAATAGGAAAATACAAATGCGGTTACATGCAAATAGCTATCATAGTCACGAACAAGACCCAGTGGAACCATTCTCAAAACCAATCTAAAGATATTTGTATACTTTGGAGTACAATCTGATCTCCCATGATCACTGAAGTCATATAAGTATTGGTCCAATGAAAAGGAAGCAACAGCCCAGGAAAGTTGTGGCCACGTAATGATGTCTTCAAGTCTTCTATACAATCCACCAAAGGTGCAAGTCTACATTATGTCAATAAAGGAGTTGAGGCCGAACACAATGAGACATCGTTTGATTACCGGTCATTGATGTATACCATTAAAAAATGTGAGACAACCTATCTATAATGAAAGTAGGTATCAAGGCATCGAGTACATTCTTATAAGTGTGAATAGAGAAGTTGGTGTCGAACACCTGAAGAATCCATCGATCAGGAGACATTGATGTATTCCTAACTGTCAATGGTGAGAAATCCTGCCACTGATGACTGCAAGTCTCAAGATACTCATAAGACTCTAGGTCTTGTTTCTAGAATAAATGGGTTGAATTCGATGGAAAGAGACCCGTTGAAAGGAGAGAATTAAGGAATCTCTCATCATTCATCACGAGGTAAAGCAAGAGCTTCATGATTTGGTGGAAATTGGACAATGAACATGTTCATGAATCAATGACTCCGTGTGTCTTTTGTGTGTTCCACGTGAAAGCGGAACATGAATAAGACCCTCTGAATAGCAGCCAATGATGAAAACTACTAACAAAGGTGAGGAAACCACCAATAAGGATAATGGCATCCAAGACACTGCACAAATCTCTATGTGTGAATAGATGTCTTGTCTTCGAACACAAGGGAAACCACCCAGTCAATGATCGACGATGAAATGTCGATTGTTGGGTTCAAGGTTACCTACCAATTATGAAAGTAGGGCCAGGTTGCATGATAGGACTATAGTATCATGTGATTCTGAGACAAACTGAGGTTATGGCTGACATGAAAAGTCAAGAGTTATGAGGAGTGGATGACACAGTTTGATAGACTTCCTTTTAACAAAAGCATGAGACATGTGGAGGACTCCAGCAGCATATACCTAATGATAAAACTATGAGATGCAAGAGACATCAGTAAAATTCTCTATAGGGACTGGAAGTGTAACTAGTCGGTAGAGAAGACTCTGTAATGATCTCAGCTTCCTAAGGCCATGCTAATCCAATAATTATGATGATGAATGGACTCAAATAATTTTGTTCTTTGTTCAAAGGTGACACGACTGCTACCGATACAAGATAATACTCCCTTCCCACCCATCTTATTTTGTTTTTTCATAAAAAAATGAATGTTATGATACAAAGGAGGAAACGAGTGTTGCAAGTAAGAAAAACTAGTTCCAGGAATGGAACATACCTATGCTCAATGCAGGGAAGTGAATGTGGGATATGGACACTCGGGGGAATGTTCCCTCCTAGGTATAGGGTGTCAAATTGAAAAGGATATAAACAAGGCTCTTCTTGGTTGAGGATGAAAAACTATTGAGGTAAATGGTTTATAACACAAAATGAGAACCGGCTATAGGATCAATACTAAAAGCAAGGGATTGAGATGAAATCACAACTTAACACCAAAAAATGTTCTTTTTTATGTCTTTTAGTCTACTTGGTGTGAAAACGGAATAAACTTGTGCCAAACAGATGGCTTTTCAAAACCAATTTTACGAGTGTGAAATAGACAAGTTCACTTGGAAATTTTTTCACTTTTTGATAACGAGTCGGAAGAGATCTTAACTAAGACTCATGACCTTTCAAATCCAATTTAATGAGTGTGAAAAGGATAAATCTCTTCGAAATATTTTCTCTTTTTGATAATGAGTTGGAAAAGAGCTTAACTAAGACTCGTGTGGGAGAGTCTAGGCAGAAAGTCACGGGGGAGGCCAAGGATCCCTTGCAGAACTTCTTTGGAATCTCAGTATCTTACGAATAACTGACATAAGCTTGGGAAAACCTAAATCTCTCCAAGTTGAGGAGGATAAATCACTAACGAAGTATATAGTGTCCATGATAGATCAGATAATATCTCTTATAGTAAAGTAAATAGGCGGGGGCATCGGATACCCCATAGGACCGTCCCAATCAAAGGTGATCTACTCAAAACTCAGAGGGAGAGGACTTGGTGAAAGTAATACTCTCTCTCATTCAGAAGGTGCAGGATTAGGAATGTTGACAACATGGTTGACCGATGCATCACTCTCTGTAAGGAGAGTAGGATTGACCAGAGATTTCACTGGTGTGACCACTTCTTCAATTTTAGGTTGAAGAGGATGCATGGTAATAGGGATAGGGGACACATCACCCTCAACAACGAGGGTGAGGTCAGGAGAGGATTCCAACAACATTATGGTTGTGTCAACCAAAGAAGAAATAGGGTGTGGGGAAACCACAAACGCCTCAAAACTCAAAGGGCCCTTAGGTGAGCCCCATGCTTTCGGTAACCCAACAGTGGCTGGACACAAATGAGTGAGGTGAAATCCTTCACATGTCCTGCAAAGTAATTTAGGATTACGTCTAAGACATCTAGGTTTCTCAATGCCCCCGACATCATTTACGATAGTCGGTGACATCCTCTCAACATGACAGGAAAATTTGAGAGAGTCATCTCCTACATGATGTACAAAGGTCGGAGATGTGACATTGATAAGAATCATGGTGAATAAATTGGTGTCCCCAACATGACTAGAAGTGGCCAGGTGCAGGTTGTCAACATGACTTGTAGAAGTTGTCGACCCATCCTCAACATGACTGAAAGAGGTTGGTGATGGAGCTCCAGTATGAGTGACAGTGACTAGAATAGCAGTGATTTGTGGGATTTGATGCCAAGGTCTAGAGAAATATTGACTTTGAAACATTATAGGCTGGGAAGGGTCATGTTTTACCCCCTGTCCCTGTCTAGAAAGGTAGTACCCTCCATCTAATTGATTCAGAGAAGTATGAAAGGGAATCATCACTAAATTCTGCGAGGAGACAAAAGTATGATAAGTAATAATTGAGTGAGGATATATGTTTCCCCCTTGTGTAGGGGTTCTGTGAAGTGGGTAGCCCGAACCGTAAAACTGATTCTCCCCATATGAAACACCCGAAGATATATGAGGACTCGCGATGGAAAAAGTATTCGAAGGAACCGACATGGCAGATGGAGGATACATGGATGGAGTGTAATAAGTAGAATAACAACCCATCTCAGTATTATCTTTTGAAAGATCATAACTAGGACTGGATCCGTAAAAGGGGAGGTTCTAACCTCCCATCATAAAATAAGGTTGAGTGACATGACTCATATCAAATGAAGACATAGGCATTGGGGCCATGGTGCCCCCGGATCCAATGCTAGGATTCATATAAGTGGACCAGGGAGAGGATTTCAAAGATGAAGGCATATCAATGGGAGAATGACTAGAGACCCAAGGTGCAAACTGAGTACCGTAGTTCAACATACCATTATGAAAAATAGAACGATTTTTCCCCATGATAGGAGTAGGAATCATGGGGTAGGTAGTGGTGAATGAAGGAGTCAAAGGAAATCCACTATCCATGATAAAGAGAACTCAATATAAACTCTTAAGGCCAAGTAGTAATCAAAGAGCACACCAAAATTCAAATGACCAATATGCATGCAAATGGGGTAAAGTGGTTGAGTGGCCTCCCTCCATAAAGAAGGTATGTCTCACCCAAGAGGGGCCTGAGACTCCCTGCTAAAGATCAAAGGTAACATAATCAATTATAAGGGCTCTCGTGGGCTTAACAACCAGTTGGCCAGATCCCCCCAGAGAGGTAATCCTCCATAAAGGTTGTGTGTTGTCTGACCCTTATATGACCCAAGGTACCTACAAAATAACCCCTTCAATTAACCTATGAGAAACCTAAGTCAAGAAAATAATAAACCATTGTATAATTGATGCATAGGTGAGCAGTCATAAGTCAAGTCCACCATATGGGTAGGGTAGCAAAGCCCGAAACCTTGTGTTGTGCCTCTTTCGTCACCTTAGTGATAAAAATAGAGGTTCTTGCAAGCTCAGTTGGGTTTGTTGAGCAGGACAACTACAAGGAAAAGGGTTAGAAAAAGAAATATAAAACAACAACTAAGAATTAAACTAAGAAATAAGACAACAACTAAATTTATAAACATAGGGACATAAGGACAAAAGAAACAATGAGACCCATGTCACCAATGATAAGGATGATATTAGTGAAAGAAAACACTAAGAAGTAAGGGGACTATGAGTCCCTTCTTCCTCCAAGGGAGGGCTCTTGGACCCCCACAAATAAGCTCTTCTTACAACTTTGAAAATAAAAATGAAAATGGTGAAAGAATTCTTTGCTAATCCACTCAAGGGGTGAGATGGATTGCCCAAAGAAATGATGCAAGTATACTCTTGGTAAGGATAGAAGAGTCCTCAAGAGAATAATGGTAGCATAATTTTTCTATGAAATTCCTTGAAAAATGAAGTGTATCCATGGCCTTTTTATAGCATTCATTTGGGTTATTGTTCAACTAGTTTGTAGTGTCTAAAGAGGCTAATTAGGGCATTTCTAGGTCTTTGACCAGCTACCCAGTTGAATCCAGTCCAGATTTGAGTGTCAAATCAACTTGGAAGTTGAACTAGAAGTGGGTGGGAGGCTGACCACTCTCATAAATGCGTCGTTTCTCAGGTGCACGAATTTTTGCAACAACAGTCGTGCATCATGTGAATGTGCGTTAATCTTGCATTTGTGTTTCGTGCATGTGCATGTGTGCCCAGTGTCTTCATAGCGCCCTTCAATTTTTTCACTATTTGTATAGTTTTTGACCCTTTATGAATTCTTTTGTGTTAATTCAGGTCCATGGATGTCTTCATATCTATTTGACGATGTTGAATTCTTGTAACCATTTGCAGACGAAATTTCAGTGATAACAGATGCCCCCTGATGGATGAGGTTAGGAGCATACGTATAGCCGAAATTCATCAATGTTTCTTCTACTGAGAATGTTGTTGTAAGAGAGAGAAATAGTGGGATTTTCAAGAGTGACCCATTGGAAGGAGAAGGGAACCTGTAGAACCCAACCTTCCATGAGGTGTGTAAAAAAATAAACTGTGTACAAACGAGGCGAGCATGCCCCATGCTCATGTCATGTAACTCAAAAAGAGGAATGAATTGTTGATGTAGTCAACTACAACACCCTCAGGGGCATTCATGATAAAGGCAGAAGACAATTTTTCAGAGGAACATACTCTGAATAGTAGGCAGTGACATCTGTAAGAAGTATCACAGATTCTGTAGGCATTGAGAGCTCGACCAAGTTCAGAGGTCTTCAGCAAGTATAAGAACTAACTACAATAGTCACAAAGTAAGACCCACCGTAACATGAGAAAGTGTTGACGTTGAATGTTATGGGGGTCAACGACATCAGGGAGAAATTATGGTTCTCCCTATGTTGTCCGAGATCTCTCATTGGATGGGTAATGAGAATCAAGATACTGTCTCCCTTCTGGAAAACTGTGTTGATGTTGACAAAAAGGGGGAATGCAACTCCCAGAAGAAAATGGCTTCGTGAAATCTATGAGGTGAGGTTAGGAAAAGGAGGAGGTACATGGACAAAGTCAAGATGTAGGAAGACTCAAGACTGCCCTTGGTTGGAGTATATGTGAGATAAAAAGTGGCTGCAACCGTTCAACGAGGTCGAGTGTCAGGGAGACAACAAGACAGGGGATAACTTGTGCCAGAGGCCGGACAAGGTGAACAAACTTAGAGGGTAGAGGTAAGTGTCCTGTGGGGTACTATGAAGATATGGATGATGTCGTCAAGGGTAGATGATAAGTAGTGCCCCAACCAAGGGTGACATGGGTTGCGTTTTTCCAAAAAGGGGAAGAAGGTCACCAAAGGTGACAACAAAAAGGTAATGTAATTGCTGGAAACAAAGGCGTTTGTACAATAAATAAAGAATAATTTGGGAGAAGTGTACAAATACATAAATGGGTGCCCCAATGTGATATGGTTGGCCAGGGTAGGGCACAATTTGCTCGGATAACTGGTGGAGGGTGGGGGCCCCATGGGTGGGTGTCTGTATGAGGTAAGTGAAATGAAGGGAAATTTGTAGATGGGCAAACTGATTGTGGATGAAATGGAGGGTTCATGATACTGCGGAGGTGCAGTCAAAAAATAGAACCGTGAAGAGATAATCTGGGAGTTCGTTGGGAAAGCTAGAAAAATGAGGAGAATGAGTATGTGACTGATTCGCGACATGATGTAAGATTATCGGGACTCCCATCCCTAAAGGGTTTTGAAAAACAGCATGAGTGTCAAAAGCGCAAAAGGGTGCTATGAATGGGACAACTCATGTGGGTAAGAGTGCTACCGGGTGATAGTACTAAAGATGAAAATGGAGGTGGTGGTACTGCAGAGATGGAACTGGGGATCCTAGAGGCAAATGTCAGAGGGTGTGACTGGAGATGTAAGTGAGATTCAGAGGGAATGACTACATGCCAATACTGAGTATATACCTGAAGGGGTTGCGTTGATGTATGATGACCAAGTACCTGCACACATGAAAACCAAATACCCGACGTGAACAATATCTGAAGAGAAACGAACATATGAGCATTTATTTGATAATTTTGAATATGCGCATGCATACCTGGTCAGGATATGAAAAAAATGGCATCCAAGGGGCTCTGGATGAAAAGAGGCCCATGAACTGTCATGATGTAGATGATCGGATGTTGATCCCGTGGCTGAAGACAGATTGAGAAAAGGACACTCAGAGCTCCCAAAATGGTGAGTGTAAGTTTGGCGAAAAGGCCTATATATAGTTGTAGGGCTCACATTGCCACCTCATTTTTACTTGCTACTATAGTGACTAGACAAGAAGTATTCAGAGGAGATTTGGATATTTTGGGAGGACGAGGCATATGATCAAGGACCAGTGAGCTTTAGGTTAGTGGTTTGATCATCCTGCATAGAAATAGGGTTTCCTTTTTTGGGCAGGGACTGTACGGAGGGCCGTACAGGAGGGTTTATGAGTGTGGGCCCCCACGTGTGTGGGAAATCTGGAAGTAGGCATGCATACCTGTGTGCCTGCCCACCAGATAGGCGTGCATGGGGGTGCTTGTAAGGGAAAAAAGGGCATGCACTATGTGCACGCCTGTTGGTTGCACAGCTACGCATGTGTGTGTGGCTGTGTATTGGAAAGGCGCGCTCTAAAGTGCGCTTGTAAGTTGAGCAGGCGCGCAAATTTACACGCCTGTGGGATGGACAGGTGCATTTGAGTGCGCACCTATGTAATGAATAGGCACACATACATGCGCACCTATGGAGTGAACAGGCACGCACGTGTGCGCGCCTATGGGTTTAAACAGCCGTGCCTTGGAGGCAAGGTTGACGGGTGTAAAACTTAGCTTTTTTTATGTTGTTTATGGTCCATGTGACTAACTTAGGACTACTTTATGTGGTTGTAGGTGATCATTGTGCATAATGTCGGTGGGTTGGCGAGAGAGCGATTGGTCCCAGCTAAGAGACGCCATGGCTATTGAGGAGCCGGGGGTACATGCGACTTTGGCAGCCTGTGGGCTGTTGAAGTTCTTTGAGTTCCCATTGATATGGGTGCAGGAATATCTCCTGCAGTTTCTTATCCAGATGTGGAGTCCAGACCTACATTTTTTCATAGTGCGGGGAGAGAAGATTGCCTTCACTACGGTGGAGGATGTATACTTTTTGACTGGGCTCCCATTTCAGGGAATGCCCCTACCAGCGGAGCCGGTGTTACCGAGGGATGTGTCGCTAGCGATAGTTGGCCAGAGATATTGTTTGGGGCCGAAATTTATGTCTGGCACTATTGTGAGAATTGGGGCGATAGATTCCCTAGTGCATCGTTGCATAGCAGCGATGATTGTGAGAGTTTATGGGTCTCTGGCGACGCATCGAATCAGTGGTGGTCAGTTGTGTGTGATGAAGAGAGTGTTGGATGGTGAGCACTTTTCCTGGGGGCTTACGCTGGATGCCAACATGGTAGGGCAGTTGGACCACTATCGGTCCATGGATACAGGAGAGTTTTCCTTCAGGTCCATCCTAGTGGCATGGTTTCTAGAGAGGGTGCCTATGTTGCGCCCGAGGATTTTATTGGGTGCTCCTAGGGCACGAGAGCCATGACTAAAGCAGTGGTCGACTGTTTTGCTTTGCCATGATGGTGGTGAGGGCAGCCACTTATTTACTGATGAGGTGGTGTAGGTGTGGCAGCAGATGCCGCAGGTGATATTGCAGTACCCCTATGCTGGGGTTGACTTCTGGGAGGATTCAGATATGGTGTTTCCTCCAGGGGAGGTTTTTGACCGTCGAGGTATGTTGATGATGTTGATATATATGTTTTGTGAGATAGCATGATATAGATGTTTGATATAGATGTTGATACTATCTATTGTTTGTTTGTATGTGCAAATGTGGCACCTTGCGGGGGTGAGGTGGAGTTGCAGAGAGCGTTAGCTCGTCAGGAGCCAGAGAGACCGCCGCGGGGGGGGACCGTGGGTTGGAGAGAGACATTGGCATGAGGACGTTGTGGCAAGACCAGCTGATCTGGAGAGAGTAGCGAGGAGACACTGGTTTGATGATCCTGGTGATGGGCCATCACATGCTCGTCTAGTATATGTCGTAGTAGATTTTGAGGACATACGTCGTCGCCTAGAGGCAGTGTTACAGGGAACGCCTGAGGGCATGTGGTATCGCATCTAGGATGAGGGCATCCTGGAGCAGTGTGTGGGGATTCCACCTCCATGGCGGGCCGTGGTACGACGGGCAGCAGTAGCTGGTGCTGCGATGACCGGACGAATACCTCCAGGGTAGGAGGGACCAGTAGGGGGTGGGAAACCACCACCTAATGGAGGGGCAGGCGGTGGTGCTCTAGAGGCACCTTGAGTGGTGCGCTATGTATTTGTTGTATTTTTGTATATAGGCTGGTGAGCCCATTTTGTACTGAGGTGCTTCACTGGCCTGCAGATACTTGTATTTTTTGTATGTAAACATTTGGATGGTATTGTGGACCATTTTATATATACATGAGTATACATTTTGAGATCTATGTGGTGTTTACATGTGTTTTGTTAATGTGTTGATAATGTCTAATCTATATATGTTCTGACAAGTTGTGGATATGTTTATGTATGTGTAGAGGTAGCTTGATGTGATATATGCCAGTCTAACACAATATTAGCTA
>SNQJ01S0159324.1:20693-43962 GCA_010110895.2 Picea sitchensis | reverse complement strand
ACCTAGTCTAGTCTCTCAGGCAATTACAGGAGTGAACTGCCACCTAGCTAAGTTAACTAGTAAACCAGTCTTCAGTTAACTGACTGAACAAAGAGTAGTGAGTTGGTGATGATCCCAATGTTGCATGGTGAAAAAACCAATGCAACATCTAAAATCAACTCAACTAGTCAAACTGAAGTGTCAACTGAAAGAGAATATTCTCCAGGTGGAATATTCTCCCCTAAAATATAAGAGACTGGATATTGACTAATTATGACTAATAAAAAAGGAATAACCTTAGGAAAAATAAATCCTAGGTGTCTGTGAAGTAACTCCAACACCCCCCCTGAACATCACTATGGTGACAATAAAGAATGGGTCCCGGCTACAAGGCCATGTTAGGTACCCAAATACAAAAGATACACTGAAATAAACGAGGAAAGAGGGAAAACATCATGGGACGAAAACCCCCCCTCAAATTACAATGCATAAAATAAAAAATGAGAAGGAACAAAAGGCAGTTGCTAAGCAACCATGTCCTTCACTCCAACAAGACCTCACAACTGTGCAAGTTTGTGCTCTTTGAAGATTTTGTTGAATATGTAGATGTCTGCACGGATCTAATGAAGTATATGCATCACTAATATTTCCACACATATCCACTTTATATTCTTGTAATGAATAATATCCAAATAAATTTTGGATGAAATTTTGAAAACCGTACAGTCGTTTCCGGAAAAACGCTGAAATTTTGTTGATTTTAAAATGATCATAACTTCACTTTCCAGACTCTGTTTTGTACAATTGTTTTTTTGAAATTGGATATTTTCTCGAGAGGAATTCAAATATCCAATTTTTTTTCTAAAAATAGTGCTCAAAAAATATCAGAATTGAGTTTGATGTGTGCGGCTCCCTTTTTGTCTCCTGAGATGCATGCATGGTGCATGCAAAATTGTTTGCATGTGACTCCTGAGATGCATGCCATATATCTTCCACATGAATTTCAAAAAACAATTCTGAAATGGAGTAGACATCATCTTCAGTTAATGGAATACAAATTTCTACAAAAATGTTTGTCGAAGACTCTTCATAATAAGAAGCTTGATCTTTTGATGACTTCTCTTTTGGCTCTATCTATTCAACCTCCTGCATGAATTATTCACAATATTCTTTATTCCCAAATAGAACCTCCAATATGGTCCATAATTTATTTGGAGTTAATCCTTGTGATTCTTCATATACTTGATGGAAAAGTTATGGAGAAACAGACATGTCAATACTTCCTATGGCCATATCTTGTTTATTGAGAAAATCATTTTTCTCATCGACAGAATCAGGATCTACTTCCATTTCCATGGTTATTTATTATAATCCTTTGCATCTTAGTAGAATCAAATTTTTTGGCTTCCATTCCAAATAGTTATGAGGTGTGAGAAGTATTTTCGACGAATAATCCATCTTTTTATTGTCTTCAATCTTTTGTACCTACAAATTTTTTTTGGTGTAGCCTTTTCTTAGTAGTCCGTCGGATTTGATACGATGTAAATGTGTTGAAATTTCACATAATAGATCTAGCTAGAAAATACTACACACATTTGCAGAGAGAAATTGAGAAAAAAGAAGCAAGATAGAAAGAATGAAGAATTCTCATTGATCGTATTCCACACTCAAAGAGTGAATAATTTACAATATATATAGAATAAATGAGTAACTAATGAGCCATAGTGGTGGTCTATATTGATCTGGACACACACCAACAGTTACAAGAGTAAAATCCCACCTAGTCTAGTCTCTCGGGCAGTTACGGGAGTGAACTGCCACCTAGCTAAGTTAACTAGTCAACTAGTCTTTAGTTAACTGAATGAACAAAGAGTAGTGAGTTGGTGATGATCTCAATGTTGCATGGTGACAAAACCAATGCAACATCTAAACTCAACTCAACTAGTCAAATTGAAGTGTCAACTGAAAGAGAATATTCTCGAGGTGGAATGTTCTCCCCTAAAATATAGGAGACTGGATAATGACTAATTATGACTAATAAACAAGGAATAACCTTAGGAAAAATAAATACTAGGTGGGTGTGAAGTAACTCCAACAAATTTCACCAATCAGACCTCTAGCTGGTACCCGATGACCAACATAAGAGAGCCTTACATCTATCTAATGGCACTCCTCTACCGATTGCATGGGGAGAAAGATTGCACCAGGTTTTCAGAGGCTTGGATGCCTTTGGATTACACTGTAGCCATTTCTGGAATAGGTTTTAACTAGGGTTCAATAATATCCAAACAACTAAGCACTTTCATATGACAGGCTTAGACACTGAAAGAGGGAGAAACCCCTTCCTTCTACATGGCTTCTTACCTATTGGACGTCATCTGAGCCAAGACATATTTGCCGGAATGAACTTGAGCTGGCATGCCTCCAAGCTCCCGGTCCATGTCTACTTCGACATCTTATGGGAGAACAGGTACAAGAAATCCTACTCTCTCATCCGTGACCAATTTATCGCATGCATTTATTATTTGTTGTTTAAGAAGGAGTGCCCAAGGTTGTCATAGGTAGCCAAAAAGGTTGTATAGAAAGTAGTCTACTGGTATCTAGATGAGTGCGAAACCTACATCAAGGTTTTCGACACCACAAGAGCACCCCATCTGTTACCTGTATATGTCCCTGATCTACTAGTATTAGGGGAAATCTGTTATCAGACCATTTTGCAAGGCTACATGCCACTTTGGTAAAGGACAAGAAGAGGGCTTCATACCTTATGGGTTTCATATTTTCTTCTACATGTTAAAGGATACCGCACAGGCCAAGCAAGAAGGGTTAATTCATTTGGAATTACGATTTTAGACTGGATGTTTTCGCAAGCACGATTCCAAGGGTCTGGTCCTGAAGCATGAATCAAAAGTATCATCCTGTTGGACCTACACCCATGAACGGTTTGAGGATGATATCTTCACCGAAAATGCTCAAGATTGGGATGAGGTGGTAGCAAGGATTGATGATCCTAAAGAAACTAGGTTCAAGGCCATGAGTTAGGAGGAGAAAACAATGGCCTTGGAACAATCAACTCAATAGCTCCTCAAGGCCAGAGAAGGAAGGATAGCATCTAAATCAGTCGAAGTGGTGGAATCTCCTCAAGAAGCCATCGAAGCAGTAGAAGTTTTTGAGTTATCCCCGGTATAGGATAGGAATTTCCCCAAGGTTTAGGATGCACAGGAGAGGGGGGCACTTATCTATCAACACACCTTGTGGGTAATGGATCAACTACGGGATGACCCAGACTTCATCAGGATCCCAAGGCTCCCGACCGATAACCCAAAAGAAATCCCGACAAAGCCAAGTGGCCCAGATTTCATAAACCTTGGTAACACCAATGTGTCAGATGACCCTGAATCCATAATACCACTAGTCAATTCATTGGAAGGCATGACGACTCAACCAGAGACAAGTCGGGTATCAGTAGAAATAAGTGTGCCTAACCCTCTGATCAAGTTCATAAATGTATATAGTGATGATGAGAGCCTGGAGGAATCTCAAAGGACCCTTGTGTGTGTCCAAGAAGAAAAGGGACCTGATAAGACTTCCTCCGCTAAGCTCAAGGTCCAAACCCAGGAGGTCCCACAAAAATAAACATAAGTCGAAAGTGGCCTCAAAATGAAGGGACCCAATGTGTCGAAAACCATAGCAGATAATCCGAAGGACAAGCTCGAACTGGATGAGCCAAAGGAAGGATCCCTGCAAAAGGAAATCAATGATTCAGTGATGAACGAGAAAGTAAGTAACAAGTCTGTGCAGGACGTCTCTATTCCGCTCAATACTCAAATCCCTAACAAGCGACAGGAAGAGGCTGAGCCTTCAGAGCACAACGAGAAAGTTCAAGAACCCAACCTTGAACAAGTATACACTACTGGAAATTTGGGAAACACACTCACATGGGGTGATTAGCAGATACCTGAGCCGATATATGAGGTATAAAATATCTATGCGATCTTCTATGATTGAAAGAGAAAAACCATCGTCCAAAGAACCACAAAGAAAAAGAGGATCACATTGGACTGCTCCATCCTCATCACTACAGAGGAGAATTTGATAAACACAGTAGATGCCCAAACATCAGAGCTCCTCGATGTGGGGATGGTGCTCTTGTATGCCACCCTAGACAAATCCAAACGGGATGAAAAGGAGCTGGTCACCACCCTGAAAGAACTAGAAAATTTATGCCACCTGGATGATTACTATCAGGGAGCCACCCAAACCAAAGTATATCTGAGAAGTGAGTTCAAAGAAGATTATAACCAATTCACAAAAGAGAGACACCTTTTTACAGTGAATATAGCTAAGATCCAACAGGCAAATCTCATGGCACTCGCAACATGAAAGGACATGGAGTGATGGTATGAAAGGGCACAACAAGTAGTAGAAAGACTCAAATACATTGATGCAGTCCAACAGGGCCGAAACAAAGAAGAAAATGGCATCCGGATGTTAGGAAAAAATAGTCTTAATCGCATGAAGTGATCAACTAAGTATTGGGATAAGATGTCTCGGGACCCACACCGATAAATTCAAGAGCAGTGGGTCAAATGCGAGAAACATTGGGGAAAAATCAATAAACCAATGAAGGATATCAGACTCCCAAAGTTTGGCACCCCCGACAACTTCGTCGACTTGTGCAACATAGTCGAGTCGCATACCAATCAATATTCTCTATGGGCTGAAGAGCTCACAAAGATGAATGACATAGTTCCAGGGCAAGTGCAACGATTCATGGAGCACCCGATTAGAGCTCAAACTGTGATACAACAGTTGAACACTAGTCTGGTGAAGTACCAAATGCATGCGATGGACATCAGAGGAATTCACGTGGCTCTAATGGAACAACACAGGTTTCCATGGGCCCAAACTTGCGAAGAGTTGTTTATCAGTTGGTTTGAGTATGAGAGAATTCACCCTTTCAAGTGATATCTCGGGTTGACTGTTAAAGAAACTGTTAGAAGAGAACACCACGTGGCACATTTTTCTTTGTTTAAACTACACTTAGCTGTTATTTTCAGTTGAATTTTACATTATAAATAAATACATCGACATATTAGTTAGAGGTCGATGGTTGTTGAAAGAACACTTTCTTTCTGGTTGTTAAGAATTATTTTTAAGCTTCTATGAATTAAGAAGTCCTTCTGGACTAGAGACAAGTTATTTTCATCAAATGCATGTGATTGGACATGGAGAAGAACTATTTCCTATCTCGTTTTCATGAATGATGTTGTAATGAGTAAGAGTTATTTAATCTATTGTCAAGTTATCTAGTGCAATATTTTGTTGTTCTTTACTTTAACGATGAAGATGAATCGTTGTGTTATCATGTGATGAATGATTATGGTAGATGAATTATTTTTCTTGCCATTATATTATTGCATATGTGTTTTCTTTCTGATAATTAGTTTCTCAGACAGTAATTGGATGCTCACATGGTTAATGTATTAGTACTAGGCATGTGGTATATAATCGTTGTCTGCATTCTTGAGCAGTGGGTCATCCCAAGTTCAGCCTCTTCCCTAGTAGTTAGAACTTAATTCTGTTTGTTACCAAGTTGGTTTATATCGGATTACATCTCATATCGGTCCCACCCAAGAGAGAAATACAAAAAGAGATAGTCCACACTGAAGGAAGAGCCTTCACAAGAAAACATAAAGCCCATCGATAAATTGGATGGATCGCAAGATCTGGAGAACCATTCCACCATTAAACATTGCAGAGTTTAATTGGGCCACAATGGCGGGTTTGGTTCCTGCTAGCACTATGATTCACATTCAGATTGCATGGAAGGAAAGCCCAATACCCATCAAGTTATATGTGAATGAAAGATTTTTTTAAAGGGTCAAATGGAAAAAGACTCAAATGGTAATGTTCTAACTCAGACAACAGGACTAGCATGCACCAACAAGTAAGGTCTTGGCTAAATTCTATCAGTAGTTTGGGAGTAAGTATGAACAAAGGGAAGACTTGAGTGAGAGGAGTGTAGGGACTACTGCAAACATTAGGTCTACAAAAGTCTAAGGAAGAAGGTTTATAATCACAAGATCTTCTTGACATCAGAAAATAAAGAAGCTAAATAAACATATGATAATATAATAGTCAAAAATACACCATACCATCACCACAATAATTCATGTGAATCATTCAAAGCATGAACATTTATCACCAGAAGAAAATAGATTGAAAGAGAAGTTGATTTCTATTAGCCAAAAAGTATTAAGTCCAATACATCACTAGATCATAGTCACTTCATCAAAATATTACAAGTAAAAGGGAGCCTTCCTCAACCATTCGAACCCACTAAAGAAATTGATCTATCTATATATAACAAGAAAGGGAGGCAACAGTTGGAGGTATGAGTTGGCCTCTTTCCCTTGAAAATATCTAAACATTTATTTGTTCTAACAACTAGAATAACAACCTATGCTATAAAACAGGGAAATGTTGGTGACTAATCCAATCATTCTTCTAACTGCTTTGATCCTCTTTTTCTTCTCAACTCATGTTTTGCCATGTGTCCCTTTGGAGCCTGTAGTTGTCTTCAAAATGCCAGCTACTACTTCTGTAACTTTATCCATCATCAACTTATCCAAAAGTTGTTGGCCTAGTCCTCCTAGATTCCTAGTGTTTGCTGACAACTTCCTTGGGTACCAACTCTAGGTAGCGCACTGTAAAATGAAACAAGGAGAGAAGGTAGCGCCTGTAGGTAGAGCCACGGTGCTGCATATATGCACCAACATTGGTTGTTTATTTGAAATATTGGGTAGCGCCTGTAGGTAGCACCCCTGTGTTGTGCCTGTGTGTAAACCTGCTCCATGCCAAATATTATGTAGCGCCTGTGGGTAGCACCACTATGTTGCACCCATATGCTGATTTTGTTCTCTGTGGAATATTATGCAATGCCTTTACATAGCATCACTTACGGGTTTGGGTAGCATTTCCAAAACCCAGTGCCTTTCAATCTTAAATCTGTACAGAGCAGTGTGTGTCCTTTCATGATGACAAAACCATTTTACTTAGGTGCCTTGACCGTACCATAGGTAATTCCTTTTACCACTGGGTGAAGCTATCACTTAGAAAAACTCAAAATCCATATAGCTAAATGCCTAGAAGCCTATATAGATGGCACATCTAGTATGTGCATATCAGTTAACCCTCCCCAAAAGGAACAATTCTAAAAAATGGGGCTTACCATTACCAACTATTTTGTCATTTTAACACTTAGCCTCACACTCTTTTTGGTAGAAAGAGGATCTTCAATTGGTACAACAAACTTCTTTTTCCTAGCATTGACCAGCTTATTATGTGTATCTATTCTCTCCTTAGTTGTTGGTTTATCATCCTCAATGGAAGCTTCAACCAACACCTATAAATTCCTTTGGGCTACCTCATCTTGAAAGTGTTTTATCTCTACCTTTAACTTCCTATTCTGAGACTGAAAGCCTCTGTTCTGTCTGTAAAGATTCTTCAATTGTTTATGAAAGGGAAGAGCCTTTATCACTACAAACCTTTCCAAGTCAAGGGTAAGATTTTAGCCGTCCATGAGCTCTCCCATTTGAGCCAAGTGGACCTTGTCTTCTGCTTTAAGACGGGTTATTTCTTTCCTTGCATCTCTAAGCTACTTGATAAGCCTTTTGTCGGTATAATTGTCAGGAGGGACAGTGGCATGCTCAGTTTTAATAGGATTTTCCTCAGACTCCTCTTCCTCCTGCATGGGAAGTGTTTTGTCCACTTCATCAGGTTTCTCAATGGCCTTATTTTTACCCTTCTTTCTCTGCATAGTGGTTTCTTCATTTCTTACCACAGGCTCCTCAAAGTGTTTCACAGAGGTTTCCTCTTTTCTCTCCAAAGGTATTTTAGTACATTTACCCTTCTTCTTTTGTACAAGGGTTTCTACTTTCTCCTCTACGGGATTTTCAATATTCTTCCCCTTCTTATTTTGAATAGGGATCTCTGGTAAGGACTGCTCTCTATAATCCTCCTTAGGAATTGATGACCTTGTGAAAGGTATTTTACCTTTGATTTTGACTGCTAGAGGAGAAGGGGAAAAGAGAAGCTTATTCCCTCTCTTAGATGTAGCTTTGATAGAAGGAGACACCTCTTCTAACCCTGGTGGAGGAGGTGGTGAAAAATATCTATGCAGAGAAGGGCATACTTCCTCCTCGACTTCAATGACCTGCTTATTGACCTATGACACTTGAACAGGGGCTCTGCCCTTTCTCTTCCTACTGGTCCCTACTTTGCTAGCACTAGTAGGTGACACATAACTTTTCCTCTGTGATTGAGGAGTGGGTGCTAAATCCAACTTAAAATGAGAGGTAACCACAAAATTCTCCCATGAAATATCTTTCTTGCCCAATTCCTCAGATACTAGCATTTTGATATATCCAAAGTGGAAAAGGCTAGAATCCACATCTTTAGATTTGGCCTATATCCTGTTTGACATCTTACCTATACTCCTCAACAAGTAATAAGGAATATTCATCTCACCCTTACCAGTAAAATGTAGCAATGATGTTATATGGTACTGGTATAAAGTGTTGAATCTCTCTTCATAAGTAAAATATATTTGTATGATCTTCAGTATTCTGTCAAATTGTTCAATCAATTGGCTCCTTGGAATACTTTTGGACAGGTCATTGGCTTGATATTTAGGTTTGAAGAGATCCTTTTCATAAGATGAACTCAAAGCCATGGCTTTGAACCACCTTTCACCTGTAATGGGGATCCCTTTTGCAGCTGAGATGGAGGCTTCAGTCACTTCAAACTCCAAATCTCCAACCTTAGTTTTCTTACGATCAAACTGCAATGAAAACTGTCTTGCTACCTCTGGATGGCCTCTCTGCATGTTCCGATAGAAGAAAATACACCCTACTCTTTGAAAGGCCTCTCTTGTTATGGGTTCTATATTAAAAATAAGCATTCCCATTGGTTCTGTCCTAACTATGTTGCCTCCTTTATGTGCCTTCTTCGATTTTTGGGTCTCCGTGACTTAGAATGAGGGTTCTTAAAAGGTTTGGTAATGCTCAGGAGACTTTGAATGGGGTTTCAAATATGCAAGTATGACCCTATGCAATTGAGAAAAACATTTAATTTTGAGAATAAAGGAGGCAGGGGAAGCAGTGAGAGGTTAAGAAGTGCCTCTGGGTAGCGCAACACATATGCAGAGGATAGACTATTCTAAAGCTTGCAACTTCAAGGGATAAGGAAGACAATAGAAATATGACTCATATATGGGCCATGAGCTTTACAGGTCCGACAAAGAGAGGAGATGAGGCTATCATATAAAGATGAATCTTTTACCGCTATGCAAACTTAGCAAAACAAAAACCTGATCACAAATTTCTTGCGAGGATTAATACACAAAGGAGGTAACAGTGGATACTTGCGTAGTAGACACATGTGTATCTCTTAAATGCAATCATAGGATGAAAATGAGGAAACTTTGGCCATGAAATCTTGCACAGTAGTAAGATTTGGTTGACATGCGGTTGCCTGATCAGAACTGGAGAATTCACGCAGTGCAACACTGTTGAGTTTTCAAAATTAGAAACCATTATCAAGGAACATAAATGAAAGATATTTTGAAGGAACTTTAACCGAATTCTTCCACTGAAAACAAGGGATATGGTATCATTCATGGAAATAATGACTTGTGGTGGTGGTATGATAAACATGACAAGTGCTACGGAACTACCTGATGAATAGTTAGTTCTTCCAATTCAAAAATATGATTAGATAGGTAAGAGAGGACAATGAGGCATGCTTGTGAGGTCATGAGTGAGGAGATAGGTGTGTCACATCATCCTGATCATGGGAGGTATCGACCTAGGGGAAAATCATTAAAGGGATCAAAAAGAATAAACCATGAGCTAAAAGGGTTCAAGGATCAAAAATCAAATTGAGGATCAAAACATGAGCTCTGAATCAAAAGTTTAGTCATCCAACGGGTGCTAACAAACATAACTTTAAAGGGATGAAAAAATATTTAAAAAAATAAAATAAAATCTAAGGCTTTAAAAAAGGTAAAAACAAAGTAAAAGACTCAAGGCAATTTAGTGTGATAACATTGGCTCCACAGGGGATGTCATGCCCCCTGCAGGCTTCCAAGTATGAGTAGACTCAGTGCCTTCTCCTAGGGCTATGGGGTCAGTTATTGAAACAAAAATAAAAAGAGAATGATATTTACAATGACATGAAGAGCCATTGAAGGCTCAAGAAAAGTACTTTTTCAAAAAATGCCCATTGACAGGGCCACCAAAAACCTCTTCATCCTCCATATTTTTTATCTTGAAAGTGTTATTAGAGAATAACTTAGAGATTTTGAAAGGGCCTACCCATAAAACTTCAAATTTACAGTGATTTCCTTTATCTTGTTTCGACGCATCCCACTTGAGCACCAGATCACCCAATTGAAAATCCTCTTTTCTCACCTTCTTGTCGAATGCCTGCTTGATATTTAGTTGATGATCTTATTCCTTATCTACAATTTGTTCCCAAGTCTATTGCACTTCAACCAATTGTTGAATCCTCCTGATCATATGATCTGGCTCCCCTTGATAATCCTAGAAGAATTTCTCCACAGGTAATGCAAGTTGAGAAGGAAAAACTGCCTCAACTCCATATACTAGCTGGAAAGGGGAAAGTCCCAGAGATATTTTCACTGTCACTCTATCAGCCCATAGAGAAAATTTGAGTTTCGAATCCCATGCCTTTTTGTTATCCTCTAATTTTTTTTTAATAATATTTATAATGATTTTATTCGAGGACTCTAAAATCCCATTTCC
Source organism: Picea sitchensis (assembly GCA_010110895.2). NCBI lineage: Eukaryota > Viridiplantae > Streptophyta > Pinopsida > Pinales > Pinaceae > Picea > Picea sitchensis. The sequence continues at coordinate 33,154 of SNQJ01S0159324.1, read as the reverse complement.
CTACGGATAGTAAGGGGTGGAATGAATCAAAGTGATCCCAAACTGTTCACAGAATTGGATTAATGGTTCAGCCTTGAATGATGTAGCATTATCAGTGACAATTTTGTCAAGACACCCAAACCTTGCTATGATGTCTTCCAGGAAACCAATGATCACTTTATGTGAAGTGTTCCTTGTGGGAATAGCTTCGATCCATTTAGTAAAGTAATCTGTAGCAGTCAAGATCCATCTATGTTGACCACTGGAAGTGGGATGGATTTCCCTGATCAAATCTAGGCCCCACTGCTGGAATGGTCCTAAGGCTACCACAGGCTTCAATGGAAAAGACTTAAGCTATTGTTTTCTGGAAAATTTTAGACATTTAGCACAGGCCCTGATCTTAGCACAAACATTCATGAACAAAATGGGCCAGAAGTACCCAGTTCCGAGGATCTTGTATGCCATAGTTCTCCAATAATGATGCCCCCCACATAAATTGTCATGAAAATCAGACATAATCTTTTGGGCTTCTTGGGAATTTAGTCATCTCAAAAGCACTCCTAATGGATCCTTCCAATACAAAATTTGATCAAAAAAGCAATACTTTATTGATTTGATTTTTAAGGCCCTTACCTCGTTTCTTTCCATACCACTTGGGGCTGTAAATTTTGCAGAAAAACTATAATGTCTTTGTACCAGCTGCAATCTTCCAATGTAGAAATGACTTGAGGGCCTTTATCATTCATCTCAGCCTACTGATTTTTTGAACATGAGTGAATAAAATTCAACCCCAGTGTTGAGAAATTTGATTTAGCCAAAAGCTTGGCCAAACCCTGACCTTTTACCAATTTTGTGGGCCTAATCTCCAAATCAAATTCAAGTAGTTTAGAAATCCACTTGCTTCTTTTTCGGTCTATATCAGGCTCAATAAGAATCTCTTTTACAACAATTGATGGGACATAAGAAATAATTCTTGCATGCATAACATAAACTCTGAAGGACTTAAGAGCTTTAACCAATGCATAGGCTTGTTTGTCCATAATGTCATACTTTATTTCTCCATCTCTTAATGTCGTAATGAAGAAGGCAATGGGCTGCTCTAAGCCTTCAACATTCTTCTGCAATAGGACTGTTGCTACTGTATCAAAAGAGGCAAAATAAAAAATAAGAAATTCCTTGGAGTAGTCGGGGCTGATAAGAACTGGGGCTTCTGTGAAGGCTTTATTTATTTGATCAAAAGAATCACGAGCCTCAACAGTCCATTTTATTTCACTATCCTTCCTCAACATAGTTGTGATATACTTGACTAACTCAGCAAAATTTGACACAAATCTTCTCAAAAAGTTGATTTTTCCCAGAAAAGATTGTACCTCTTTTCTAGATCTAGGGAGTGAAAAAGTTTGTATAGCCTCAACCTTGCTGGACTCAATCCTTATTCCTTCAGTTGACACGATATGCCCCTGTAATTTTCTTTCTTTCATGGCAAATAATGATTTTTTTGGATTCAATGAGAGGCCATTTTTTTTTCATTTCAAGAAAACCTTTCTTAAATGATCACAGTGTTCCTTATCAGACTGAGAATACATAATTATGTCATCCAAATAGATAACAACAAACTTATCCTTTTCTCCAATAAATGATATGTCCATATCTCATTGAAAAGTTGCCCCTACATTCATCAAACCAAAGGGCATCTTGGCCTACATAAATGTTCCTCAGGGAGTGGTGAAGGTCATATTCTCCCTGTCTTTTGGAAAAAAAGATACCTGATTGTATCCAGAAAATCCATCGACCATAGACATCCTGGCTGCTCATGTCACCTTTTGTAATATGTGCTCCATCTTGGGTAAAGGATAATTATCCTTCATTGAGCTTCTGTTCAGATTTAGGAAATCAACGCAAAGTCTTGTTTCCCCATTTTTTTTTCTTACTAGGACCAAATTGGCTACCCATTCAGAATACCTCAAAGGAATGATAATTTTTTCATCTAAAATATTTTTAACTTCTTTCTCCATGACAGGAAGCAACATAGGATTGATTTGCCTCAACTTTTGCCTGAAAGGTTTGGTGTTTTCTTTTAATGGGATCTTGTGCTCTATTATGCTTGTGTCATAACTTCTGAGATCTTCATAAGTCCAAGTGAATACATTAGAAAATTATTTCAACAACTTAGTGTATTCTACCCTCTACTTTTCTGATAGGCTTCTTGATAGTTTGACATATTTTGGATCCTTTTCAGTGCCCACATTGCACTCAGTGATATCATCATCATCAGTGGATATATTCCTTTTCAATGCCACATCATTCCCATCAAATAATATTTCCAAAGGAACTAGCCCCTTTGGTATATGATTGTTAGGCAACTGCACAATATGATGATTAGCAATTTTATTGAGCAAAACATTAGCATGAGGAGTGATTTATGGATCATGATCTTGATCAATGTGCAATGCAGAAAATTCATCAACAGTCTCAAGAAAAAATTTAAGTTCTAAATCATCTTTGAACACCTTCCAATATTTTACATTGTTCGGTATAGAAGGCATGTATTTGAATTCTACATCATACTTTATTTTTGGTTGTATGGGAATTCTAAAGTTGCTTGTTGATACAGCCAAAGAATCAACCACAATATTCTCTTCTCTAGGAATGAATGATATATTAAAAGCAGAGAAAAAACTGTCCACTAAATCCCATACTTCATTTCTGTAAGATCTAATCCTAGGATGCTTTGTTTGATAAATTTTTTTAATTTTATGTACTAACAATTCAGCATCCCCAAATACTGACAACTCCTCTATCCCCATGTATTTTTCTACCCTCAAACCCAAGACAAGAGCCTCATACTCCACCACATTATTAGTAGTCTCTATTTCTAGTTTATATGAAAAAGATATAGTTTCTTGAGTTGGTGAGACAAAGATCACCCCAACACCAACACCTTCCTTGGAAGAGGCTCCATCAAAGAACATCTTCCAGACAGAAGTAGTTAGAGGAGGCTCTTCAGAAAAGTGGATGGACTTTTTTTTAATTTCTAAAGGGGCTTCCGAGGCATCGATGAGCTGAAAAATACTAGATCCCAGATCTATATCAAAAGAAAAGATAGGGTGATTGGTGGGGTTTGCTTCATCACTAATGATGTAAGCCAATTGAGCTTCCCTATAAAGTCTTCTATGCTCTTCCCCAAAAACAAGAATAGTAGCATAAGAGAGATCCATCTGCAAGGTTCCTCCAAGTATTTTTATCCAGGATCTTGATAAGAGCTTACCAAACTTGGGGGGAACATCAACAACTATGATATCCATAAGTATACTCTTCATGGGCAGCTGAAATAAGGTCACCACCATATCCTTAATGACTCCAAGACATTTGACTTTTTTGGAGTCAAAGGAATATAAGTCATGATAGGTCTTTGTGACTTCAAATCCATGAGAAAATTCTATAGCACCTTATGATGTATATCCAGTGAAGTATAGAAAGGTGGGGATGAGTCATATTCTTCTTCTATTAAAGGACCTAAAATCACTACTGGTTTTTCATCTTGCATATTTATGGAATCAGTGGCACTTGAAGATGATTATGGTTGTAACATTTTGGATAAATATCTTTTAAAATCCTATTTTTTATCAATTCCAACAAAGGTACATGGATCTTTATTTTTTGGATGTCATTCTCAAAACTTAAGGAAGGGGAAGGCTTCAATACCTCTTTGATTTCAGGATGAGAATCTCTGATCAAAACTTGTGGGTTTTGAGAGTCGTTTTCCTTGCTACTCACTGTCACATCCTTGACAAAATCTTCTTTCTAAACAGGATGATTAGGGGCATCAGTTTTTTCTACATTATTCTTAGATCTCAAATTATATCTACTAGGATTTTCCTTTTCTTTCTCTCCCTTGATTAACTCATTAATTTAAATATCCATTAAATATTTCTCATAAGAGGATTGAGTCAAGTGTGGGGATGGGGAAGTATCACCTAAACAATGAATCTTAGGATTAGCTTCAACCTCCTCTTCTTCTTCATATGCCACTAAATTATTTTGCAAAGGAGCTTGTAACCTTTGATCATCTCTCTCTCTCTGTTTCTAGGATCCCTAGGAAATATTTGGGGAGCATTATTTGGTCTCCTGTAGTTACCTCTGTTGTCATTGTTTTGATCATTTCTATATGTTTGTTTCCCTTCTAATTTTAATTTCTCAATTTCAGTGGAGAGAGAATTTACTAGTTTGGTCAGCTCATCTACTTGAGAATGGACAACAAAGGAATTAGAAGTTGAAGCTTCAAATTTGTTTTTTCTCCCATCCCTATCAGATTTCCCCCTGAGTTTATCTGATGCCACTATGTTGGATTCCACCTCTAAGGCAACATATTTCATATGAACCAAAGAAGGTGACCTTCTTTCTCTCAAAAGGAGGCAGAATTCAGAATCAAAAACACTAACATAAGTGATTTTTTCCATGGTTTTAGTGGGTTTGATCTCATCAGGGATCTTCTTGTACATTTTGTTAAATATTTTAGAAAAGTCAGAGACAAACTCTCCTTCTTTCCTTTTCAAATATCCAAATTCGGTGATGTAGTACAAAAAGTCCTTTTTGTCACCCCAATGCCTCAAGAAGGCTTCATCCAATGCCTTAATACCAGTAATGGACCCAGGGNTTTTAGAAAAGTCAGAGACAAACTCTCCTTCTTTCCTTTTCAAATATCCAAATTCGGTGATGTAGTACAAAAAGTCCTTTTTGTCACCCCAATGCCTCAAGAAGGCTTCATCCAATGCCTTAATACCAGTAATGGACCCAGGGGCCAGACCCCTAAACCACTTCCTAGCCTCAGCAAACATGATTTGGATGAAAACCCTCATACAAACATCTTCATTTTCAATATTTTGGTTATCTGCATCGCTGTAGAAAGAAGCAAGATGTTCCTTAGCTGTTACATCTTTTTCTCCCGTAAAATTAGGCATGTATTTCAAATAATCTCCATGGGGAAGAGCATTCAGTGGCCGAGGTAAAAGTAGAGGAGCATATCTTGTAGCCACTATGGCATCCATTCTATTTGAAGGGGGGTTAACAACTACCATTTGATTTTGGATTCTTGGTGAACAAGAAGGAGAAGGAGACTTAATTGTATGTAGAGTAGGAGATGAAGGAACGGATGAAGGGAGGGTTTCATTTTTCACAATAGGAGGTTGAGTTTTTGAAGAGGATGGTAAGGTCTGAGAGGAAGATGAATTTACTACTTCTTTGGCAGCAAAATTTTTAACAAAAAGAGGTGTAGAAAAACCTAAAGTAGGGAAATATTCAAAACTATCAAGACTGAAACACTTCTCAATATCAGGGGAATAAAATATATCAATGTTTCCCTCTTTCAATTCAGTCTCAAAAGAAGAGTATTCAACATGAAACTCTTCAAAATCAATATTTTTAGATACTTCAGCAGAAGATAAGGGAAGATTACTTGATAAAACATCTGGAGTATCAAGAGTAGAATTAGACAACTAACCAGAAGCACTTGTAGTAGGGGCGGAAAAAAAAACTTGGGAATATTTTTCCTTCTTGATTATCTTCTCTGGGTCAGCCTCAGGTGGTACCAAAGGTAGTTTTGGATTCGATCTCATATGTCTGGCTTTAGGTGCCAAAGATGAAACAATGGAGTCTCTAGGTGCAGTCTACAATATTCGAAATACTGAATTCTAATGCACATTTAGAATTAGAATACAGTGTCACTTTAATCCTAGGGAAACATCTTCAAATCGTCCCCGACAACGGTGCCAAGAATGTAAGCACTAGGAGTCACCTTCAGATTGCATGGAAGGCAAGCCCAGTACCAATCAAGTTATGTGTGAATGAAAGAGTGTTTTAAAGGGTCAAATGGAAAAGGACTCAAATGGTAATGTTCTAACTCAGACAACAGGGCTAGCATGCACCAGCAATTAAGGCCTTGGCTAACTTCTATCAGTAGTTTGGGAGTAAGTATGAACAGAGGGAAGACTTGAGTGAGAGGAGTGTAGGGACTACTGCAAACATCAGGTCTACAAAAGTCCAAGGAAGAAGGTTTATAATCACAAGATCTTCTTGACATCAAAAAATAAAGAAGCTAAATAAACATATGATAATATAATGGTCAAACATCCATCATAACATCACCACAATAATTCATGTGAATCATTCAAAGAATGAACATTTAGCACTAGAAGCAAATAGACTGAAAGAGAAGAAGATTTCTATTAGCCAAAAAGTCTTAAGTCTAGTACATCACTAGATCATAGTCACTTCATCAAAATATTACAAGTAAAAGGGAGCCTTGCTCAACCATTCGAACCCACTAAGAAATTGATCTATCTATATATAACAAGAAAGGGAGGCAACAGCTGGAGGTACGAGCTGGCCTGTTTCCCTTGAAAATCTCTACACATTTATTTGTTCTAACAACAAGTATAACAACCTATGCTATAAAACAGGGAAATTTTGGTGACTAATCCAATCAAGCTTCTAACTTCTTTGATCCTCTTTTGTTTCTCAGCTCCTTTTTTGCCATGTGTCCCTTTGGAGCCTGTAGTTGTCTTCAAAATGCCAACTGCTACTTCTACAACTTTCTCCATCATCAACTTATCCAAAATTTGTTGGCCTAGTCCTCCTAGATTCATGGTGTTTGTTGGCAACTTCCTTGGGTAGAAAATCTGGGTAGCGCACTATAAAATGGAACAAGGAGAGAAGGTAGTGCCTATAGGTAGTGCCACGGTGCTACATATATGCACCAACATTGGCCCTCTATTTGAAATATTGGGTAGCGCCTATAGGTAGCCCCCCTATGTTGTGCCTGTGTTTAAACCTTCTCCCTATGAAATATTATGTAGCGCCTGTGGGTAGCGCCACTGTGTTGCACCCGTATGATGATTATGTTCTCTATGGAATATTACACAGTGCCTTTACGTAGTGTCACTTATGGGTATGGGTAGCATTGCCAAAACACAACGCCTTTCAATCTTGAATATGTATAGAGCAGTGTGTGTCCTTTCATGATGACAGAACCATTTTAATTAGGTGCCTTGACCGTACCATAGGTAATTCCTTTTACCACTGGGTGAAGTTATCACTTAGCAAAAATCAAAATCCATATAGCTAAATGCCTAGAATCCTGTATATATGGAATAACTAGTATGTGCATATCAGTTAACCCTCCCAAAAAGGAATAATTCTAAAAAATGGGGCTTACCATTACCAGCTATTTTTTCATTTTAACACTTAGCCTCACACTCTTTCTAGTAGAAAGAGGATCTTCAATTGGAACATCATACTTCTTTTTCCTAGCGTTGACCGACTTCTTCTGTGTAGCTATGCTCTTCTTAGTTGTTGGTTTATCATCCTTAATGGAAGATTCAACCAGCACCTGTAAATTCCTATGGGCTACCTCATATTGAAAGTTTTTTATCTCTGCCTTTAACTTCCTATTATGAGACTGAAATCCTTTGTTCTATCTGTAAATATTCTTCAACTTTTTATGAAGGGGTAGAGCCTTTCTCGCTACAAACATTTCCAAGTCAAGGGAATGATTGTAGCCAACCATGAGATCTTCCATTTGAGACAAGTGGACCTTGTATTTTGATTTAAGATGAGATATTTCTTTCCTTGCATCTCTAAGTTGCTTGATAAGCCTTTTGTAGTTCTGATTGTCAGGAGGGACAATGGCATGCTCAGTCTTAATAGGATTTTCCTCAGACTCCTCTTCCTTCTGCATGGGAAGTGTTTTGTCCACCTCATTAGGTTTCTCAGTGGCCTTATTTTTACCCTTCTTTCTCTACACTATGGTTTCTTCATTTCTTACCATAGGCTCCTCGACGTGTTTCACAGGGGTTTCCTCTTTTCTCTCCAAAGGTCTTTTAGTACCATTACCATTCTTCTTTTGTACAAGGGTTTCTAATTTCTCCTCTACAGGATTTTCAATATTCTTCCTCTTCTTCTTTTGAATAGGGATCTCTGGTAAGGACTGCTCTCTATAATCCTCCTTAGGAATTGAAGACCTTGTGAAAGGTCTTTTACCTTTGATTTCGACTGTTGGAGGAGAAGGGGAAAAGAGAAGCTTCTTCCCTCTCTTATATGTATCTTTGGTAGAAGGAGGTACCTCTTTTAACCCTGGTGGAGGAGGTGGTGAAAAATATCTGTGTGGAGAAGGACAAACTTCCTCCTTAGCTTCAATGACCTGCTTGTTGACCTATGACACTTGAACATGGGCTCTTCCCTTTCTCTTCGTACTGGTCCCTGCTTTTCTAACACTGGTAGGTGACAAAGAACTTGCCCTCTTTGATTGAGGAGTGGGTGCTAAATCCAACTTAAAATGAGAGGTAAACACAAAATTCTCCCATGAAATATCTTTCTTGCCCAATTCCTTTGATACTAGCATTCTGATTAATCCAGAGTGGAAAAGGATAGAATCCACATCTTTAGATTTGGCATGTATCCTGTCTGACATCTTACCTACACTCCTCAACAAGTAATAAGGAATATTCATCTCACCCTTACCAGTAAAATGTAGCAACGATGTTATATGGTACCAGTATAAAGTGTTGAATCTCCCTTCACAAGTAAAATATATTTGTATGATCTTTAGTAGTCTGTCAAATTGTTCAATCAATTGGCTCCTTGGCATACTTTTGGACAGGTCATTGGCTTGATATTTAGGTTTGAAGAGATCCTTTCCATAAGCTAAACTCAAAGCCATGGCTTTGAACCACCTTTCACCTGTAATGGGGATCCCTTTTGCAGCTGAGATGGAGGCTTGAGTCACTTCAAACTCCAAATCCCCAACCTTAGTTTTCTTACCATCAAACTGCAATACAAACTTTCTTGCTACCTATGGATGGCCTATCTACATGTTCTGACAGAAGAAAAGACACCCTACTCTTCGAAATTCCTCTCTTTCCATGGGTTCTGTATTAAACAGAAGCATGTCCACTGGTTCTATCCTAACTATATTTCCTCCTTTATGTGACTTCTTCGATTTAGGGGTCTACATGACTCAGAATGAAAGTTCCTAAGGTTTGGTAATGCTCAAGAGACTTTGAATGGGGTTTCAAATATGCAAGGTTGAACCTATGCAACTGAGAAAAAAGTTTAATTTTGAGATGAAAGGAGGCAAGGGAAGCAGTGAAAGGTTAAGAAACACCTGTGGGTAGCACAACACATATGCAGAGGATAGACTAGTCTAAATCTTGCAACTTCAAGGACTAAGGCAGAAAACTGAAATCTAACTCATATATGGGCCATGAGGTTTATAGGGCTAACAAAGAGAGGAGATGAGGCTATCATACAAAGATGAATCTTTTACCGCTATGAAAACTTAGCAAAACAAAAACCCGATCACAAATTTCCTGTGAGGATTAATATGGAGAGGAGGTGACAGTGGATACCTACGTAGTAGACACCTATTGATCTCTTCAACAAAATCATAGGATGAAACTGAGGAAAATTCGGCCCTAGAATATCACACAATAGTAATATTTGGTTGACATGCGGTCGCCTGATCATAACTAGAGAGTTCACGCAGCACAACACTATTGATTTTTCAAAATTAGAAACCGTTATCAAGGAACATAAATTCCAGATCTTTTGAAGGCACTTTAACCGACTTCTGGCACTGAAAATAAAGGATATGGTATCGATCGTGGAAATCATGACTTGTGGTGGTGGTATGATAAATGTGACAGGAGCTACAGAACTGCCTGATGAGTAGGCAACTCTTCCAATTCAAAAATATGATTAGATAGGTAAGCGAGGACAATGAGGCATGCTTGTGAGGTCACGAGTGAGGAGAGAGGTGTGTCACATCAGCCTGATCATGGGAGGTATTGACCTAGGGGAAAATCATGAAAGGGATAAAAAAGAATAAACCATGAGCTAAAAGGGTTCAAGGTTCAAAAATCAAATTGAGGATCAAAACATGAGCTCTGACTCAAAATTTTAGTCATCCAAGGGGTCCTAACAAACATAACTTTAAAGGGATGAAAAAATATTTAAAAAAAAAATAAAAATCTAAGGATTTAAAAAATGTAAAAACAAACTAAAAGGCCCAAGGAAATTTAGTGTGATAATAGTTCCTACTATTGAATCATGGATCTAGGACCCATCAACACATGGATACAAAGACACATTTATTTCCCAAATTTTCCCCCACCATTTCTGGCGAGTACCTCTTTATTTTTACACAAGGTTGAGGAGGATAACATATGCTTGTTGATGTAAGCTCATCCTTTGGATGAGTCCCTTGAAGTATGTTTAATGAACCCTAAGAAGGAGTGGTCTAGTCCCATATGGGTATTTCGATGTTTGTTTAACGAGTCCAAAGAAAGAAAACTCATGGGTTTTTCATATTTAGAGCTTTTGAAAAACACTTAAAGAGAACTCCACAAGGTCCTTTTTCGTAAGTTAATTTGACGAGACAAAAAAAGTGATAACCTAGCACTCATTAGATGTTTTTTTCAAATACTTTTACGAGCGTGAAAAGAACAAGGTCACTCGACAATCTTTTCATGTTTCGAGAGTCTAAAAAGAGCTTAAAGGGAACTCCAGGGGGTTCCTTTTTCGTATAACCTTTACGAGTCCGAAAAAGTGATAAAAGTATACTTGGTTACATTCTCATTGATTTATGAGCACGAGAAAGAAAAAAGACGAAGCTCATAGTTTTTCCTAAAAAACTCTAAAAGGATCTGTACATGCGACAAATGTATAAAAACAAACCAAAAAACGGATCCTTGTTTCAATGTTTCACTCCTAGTCTTTTTATCTGCAAAAATCAACCACTTTTAAAGTTGTTAGGAATTTAGGGTTTGGATGAAATAAAAATAATAATATAATATTCAATCGAATAGTAATAAAATCAATAAAACGAGTAAAAACTCACATTTCACTACTTCACTTGTAATTTCACCCAAACCTTTGATCCAAACCCTCTTTTTACCTCGATTTTCCACTACGGATTGTAGAGTGCACGACTAACCATTCTATGAATCGTCTCCACAAAAAGGGTAATATTCATTTCTTTTATCTTTCCATGGATTAAAATTTGTTTTTCATTGGTTAAAAATATACTTTTGGGTTAATTTTTTGATGTATCCATGCACGGAGGTCATCGCAGGAGCCCTATATCAGGGCCCATGACGATCTAAGATTACTGCAAGTGGCCCTATAACCATCCTGCAACAACGCCACACTGTGAAAATGCCTAGGCCTGCAACATGCGCAGCGCCAAAAGTTTTCAAAGATGGATTTACCAATAAATATTCTCTAGGGAATAAAATTATGATGTTAATCTCCTTTTATTGTTCTTTGGAGGTCTTCCATAGAAAAAATGTTGGAATGGCGTAAACGAGAGCACGAGGAGGAAGACTACTTTGTCAGGAATGACCCAGGAATGGTTATGTCCCTCCGGTAGTGTGTATTGTTGAAATTCTTCAAGATCCAGGGTATGAGGGCCCAATTGAGACTCCTTGAGCACCTGGTTCACATGTGGGATGTGAACAAGTAGGCGTTTCATGTGGGGGCCCACACTCTTACCATAGATATCAAGGATATCTACTTCTTAATAATATTGTCTCACCATGGGTCTTGAGTAACACTTACAGGTAGCAGGGGTGGTGGTGAACCTATGAACCACTACATCAGTGAACATTGTGTGTCGGGAACCCAGAGACATAGCAAGAAAGTCGCTATTAGAGATGTATAATAACTACCTCTATAGACTATCCTCTATACCATCACACGCATGGAAGGGAGTGTATCTCCCCATATGTCTCTTCAGAGCTATTTTCAGTATGCACTATAGTGTATGGAGCCCCACGTCTTCAACTGGTGCGAGGGGGTTCTTAAGAGTATGAAAAAAAAACTGACCAAGTGCAGGAGTGGTGGATTGAAACAGTTTGGATATGGTTCTATTTTGGTATCCTTCTTCCTAGAGAGGGTCCCAATTTTGCGCTTGCATGTAGAGTGGGGTATACCTACCCCATAAGATCTGATGATGAAGAGGTTGGTCGACTTCATGGCCCAACATGCAGCTGGTCCCATCGTTAGATATAATGACGTCTTCTTTGACTCGTTGAGAACTCAAATACTCATGGTCGATGACTATGCATATGTCGGGCTAGAATTTCATGGATATCTAGTCCTATCTCTTCCAGAAGGTTCCTAATGGGGGGACATAGGTAAGAAGGACATTTTGGTTTATATCATGTTTTTTTTTTTGAAATGATATAAAACAAAAATATTTTGTTTATCCGATGACTAATCAAATTCTCTTCGATGATGCAGATGTGGGACCTTATAGTCCTCCAGGTTCATCCCCTATCGAGAGGCGAGGGGAGAGAGGTTTCATAGCAATATTAGTTGTTGTTGACTTCGAGACCATAGAACAAAATCTGAAGGGACTTACTATGAACATCCAAGATGCCTCTATAGATGATATTCCGAGGCATTACCAATGCCACACAGTGGGC
>SNQJ01S0159324.1:0-13369 GCA_010110895.2 Picea sitchensis | reverse complement strand
CCCTAAAAAGAAAAGTTGCTCATAAATTTTAAATTTACGTTGTATTTTAGAGGTTGTTGTTTACTCCAAAAGGAGATGAAAATGAAACTGATGATGTTGTGACCTTGACCCATAAAAATGAAAAAAGAGATGAATGTGCAATTTTTCAATTCAATGAACTCTAATTACAGTAGGGATAAGGTATGTTTCTTGAAGTACAAAAATCTACTAATTGCAATTTCTTATTTTCAATTGAACACAATTCCAAATAATCACGAACTACAAAATTTTCCAATTTCTCTCTTAAAAAAATATTTCGAATGTAAAAATTTTCTTATAAAAGATTACTAAAAAGAACAAATGAGTCCAGTTCTTCCTTTCCTAAATAAAAATAGAGATGTAAATATGAAAGGAAAGTGTAACCCAAGAAAATCAACACACTCACAACACAATTCCCAAATCGAATTTGTAATGTAAAAAAAAATGAAAATGAGAGGAAATTTTTTTGTCAAATGAAAACAAAAAATATCTCAACTAATAAAAAATATGGAAAGTAAAATCAATCCAAAAATCCAAACAAATCAGAGACCCTCTGTCAAGCAAGCACTCATATCAAGATCTGAGATTATATCCTTGTGACAATGATCAAAAGAGAAAACTTGCAAAATTATAAAGAAAGACTTTCAATCCCTGAAAACCAATCAAAATCAAGCTTTACACTCAGGAATCAATCAAACACTGAAATCAGAATTCCACCCCAGGAAACTATGGAAAAAACTGGGTGAAAATTACAAATTGACTCACTCCAACAAATCCTACAGGAGTCGTCGTAGGCTAGGTGTGGGACACAGTGTGATGAGCTAAGGTTGTTGCAGGCTACCATCAGAGCACAATGTGACATCGTCGCACTGGATTGGACAAGAAGGGTGCGATGTCTGAGGGTCGTCCCAGGCTGCCAATGTGGTACAGTGCCACGATATCTGTAAATAAGGAAAAATTGGGAGAAAGACAAAAAATCTAATTGAACTTTCAGACCTAGGGAGTCGATATGGATCACCCACAGAATCAAAGAATGAATTTTATCAAAGGAAAGAAAGCTAAAAGAAAATGGAAATAAAAAAATCAAAAGGAAGTCATATCCCTAGTATGGTCGCCAATTTTGTTATAGAATTAATTGGTAAATGTAGACACAAATAGATCTCCCTAGATCCACCTAGATCTAGAACAAAATAGAACATAGTATGATGCTTTCCCTATGTTCTAACTATTGAGTTTACTAGTTAACAAGAGATAGACAACATACCATTTAAATGTTTTTTCCTCTTGACATTTCCATCCTATATCCACTTCGGTGCTCCTGTGATATTGCAAGGGAACACAAGCCAACCAAAATGAAAGCAACACAATAAACTCAACAAGAACCTATGTATGTGATCAAGGAATCATACAATAAAAAAAGACTAGTTTTATGGCAAAGAAACATATCACTCTATCATATTAAAATGAAAGTGGAGATTAAAACCAAAATCCTTGATGTCACAAAGTCCCCTTTTGATGGTCATTTGCTCCAACACACACACTTTATCCAACCTTGAATGAAGAAGATCCACAATGACTTGATGAATTGAAATGAGGCTCTCAAGCATGATCCAATGCAGAATTATCCATAGAATTCTTAGAATATTCAACCTTAGTCTTTTCCATGAGAGATCCCTCTTTATATAGTGTGAAAGAGGGATGGATGAGGAGATTCGGATGATCCCACCAAATCAGAGAAGTGAGTAAGATCCAAACCGTTCGGAGGCCACCTCATCTTCTAGAACATTCATGAAACTTGAACTTTTATTAGATTTTGTCATCATCGCACCCTAGATATATTGCATCTTGCAGAGACATCAAAATCCATCTTTAGAGTAGGGGGCGTCGATCACGCATCATCGCACCCTATGTATAATGTAGCCTCTGATGACTTTCCTTAATAGGGTTTTTGAGAAGAGAAAGCCAGTCACTTTCTTCATGGAGAAAGACTATTTTTATCATTTCATGGGAACATGAACACATGTTATCAGTGATCATTGAGGTGACCAAAATAATGTGTAATAGTCTTGAGAAGAAAGTTATGGTTATTTGAAAATTTGAACATTAATTTTTCTGTTCACTCTTCAACTTGGTGCAATTCTACAATGTAATTATGAATTTTTGCACATACTCAATTGGAGTTTTTATAGGAACTCAATTGGTTTTATTCATATAAATATTTTGGATAGTCTATCCATGTTTCACCTCTTTCTGGGTTATGGGCTGCTAGTTACATCCTCCTGAAGTTCTAGGCCAATTCGTGTTTTTGGTCTGGAATGCTACAGGTACCTTCTTTTCCATATTAAACACTTTTAACATGCCCAAAAGTTTAATTCATCTCTAGGAATGTTGTTTAGGGTTCAATATCTTTCCATTTACTACTCTTGCACCTCAATCTGATTCCGGATTAGAAAGTTATGGCTCTTAGAAGTCAGTTGGGTCTTAAAATTTACCCTCCACTGTTTATCCTGTAACTTCATCATAAAAGCTATGTTTGACGAATGGTTTACACCATTAGAAATAGAGTGTAACTTTGTACAGTCTATTATTGTGGTTTTTAAGTAGCTAAAAACGTTGTTAAAGGCCTCAAAAACACACTGCAAAAATATGACCTTCAAACAGTATAAAATGTCGCGGAAATTCACTGCTTTTTTGTTGTTGTAGACCATCCAAATGACTTCGCGTGCACAAATTTGAACCTGTACACCCAAATTTAGCATGTGAAGAAACACCATAAGGTAGCACATTCTCCGTGCATCTATAATCAATGTGGATCGGATCGCTTCTTTGTCATGCCAATAATTGGTGCGAACTACTTTTTTGTCGCACGCAAATATCTACCATGCACAATTTTGGTTCATGCACTAATATCTGTTGCGTGAATTTTTTTTGTCACGTGCTAATATTCCACATGAATTTTAATCTATGTGTTGCACCATGCCAAATCTTAGTACACCCCCACCGCACATCAATACTCTGTGCATACCATTAAATAAATTGTCGCACGACAACATATAAACACATTGTGTGCACACCAACAAAATTTCTCTGCGCACACCAGGCGTACCATTATTATGCGTGTGCACACCGCACGCTCCAGTATTTTTTTTTTCCTCACAATGCCACTTTTCACCGCATAACGTCAAATTTAAGTGCGTAGGCTGACGCGCCAATATTTTTCTGTGCAGTGTCAAATTTTTCACCGCATAGCGCCAAATTTTAGCGTGCACACCCGCACGACAATATTTTTCTATGCAATGCCAAATTTTAGCCTGCACACCTGCACACCAATATTTTTCCGTGCAACGCCAAATTTTAGCGCACACACCCGCACACCACTATTTTTACGTGCAACACAAAATTTGATCATGCACACTCACACACCAATATTTTTCCACATATCACAAGCTTTTCACTTCGCATCATGCATTTTTAGTGCGCCCCCCTGTGCACATTCATTTTTATGTGCATCAATTCCTCGTGAATTTCGCTGTAAAAATTGAGGCTTTTTCTTAACCTTTTCCCAATTTTTACCATAGACATTCTGCAACTATGAAGTTTGTTCAATTTCACACCAATAACACCAATTCAACCTCTACAACAACAAATCGTTGTGGGTTGACATTTATGGAATGCATTTTTCCCAAACTCAATTCACGAATTCAAAATTTTAATCAACTAATCTCACTCCATCTGTCATGGATTCACTGTAACTTCAAATCTGACCAATTCTAGGTCTGAATTTGCTAGAATAGATACTAAATCAAGAATATCTCACCACTTGGCCAAGCTTCTCAATTTTACCATGAATTTAACAACACAAATTGGGGCTTTTTCCCAATTCCACACAATTGCTTTTAATTTTTACCATGGACGCTCTGTAACTTCAAATTTGGCCACTTTGAAATCAACTCTCTGTGAAATTTCTCCTCAATTCAACTTTCTCGGCCCATATAGGCTTAGTGTTGAAAATTGGAGCTTTGATACCATATTGTAACATCGCCAACATTCAACTAGGCTATGCCATGTAAAATTTTCTAACTGTATGCAAACTAAAACATATACATACATAAACTCTTGTGGAAATTTATATATAAAACTCAAATGAGACAAATAAATTATTTAAATGCATAGTTTCATACGGAAATAACATTAACATATACATGCAACATAGACATGAAATACCCATAAATATAAAGATAGTTATAAACCACACATAGGATAAACCCATAAAAATGAACACGTAAATAATAATGCAACATGTAATTTAACACACAATTGACACTTATCTTGGTAAGAATATCACCAACTACATGCATACCTTCCACGAACCTCCCAGCCTTAGACCGCACTGCTCATCACTCTCAGCAGTGGGTCACCCCCGAGCTGGGACTAAACTCCACCCGGGTAAAGGGATTCCTAGCTAGGCTGAAGTATCTCAGACAACACGAAATACTCTATCACAGGTGCCAAATCAAACTAACAACCTATAGTCTCTCATTCCCACATGCAAGTCTTTCCCTAGGAAGTGTGCCCCTTCTCTTCTCAACAGTTCCTCGGCTGCTCCACTTTCTTTTCGGGCTTCAGCAACAGGCTGGACAGGAAGTCTCAGAGCCCTGTAGCTACAGTTTTGCACCTTTGGAAATCAATTCCCAAAAATTCTCTCACCTAGAGATATTTCTCACGGGCTTGAAAACCCACCTCTTCAATATCCCACCGGCCTGACAACCCGCTTCTCTAGTCCAGCTCCAAAGCTAACCAGGTACACAAACAGGTATGGGTATGGATACAAGTTCAAGTATAGTGACATGAAGGTATGGAGGACACCTGACTGAGTGAGTGAATCCTCATGGAATGATTGGAAAATGAACTAAGTCTAAGCCATATGTATGCATGTCCCCAACTTGACACTTTTCATGTTGAGAGCTACTTTGATCCACTTGTCCCCATCCTTAGAACTTAGGATAAAATAATTATCCATAATTTATACTTTAAAAAATATTAATATAATATTCCTTTTTGGCTTAAGCTCCCCAACTTAGCCCTTTTCCTTAACTTTTATCCCCTGCCCTTCCTTAACTAGTGTATTTTAGTCCCCCATTCCCTTTTATCGTGGTTGGTCTACGCGCATCGATGTATTTTATATTAATGATAAGACATATACAAAAATAGGCTCACTGGCCTTTAATCATCTAAGCTCTCTGGCCTAAGTCAAAACATAAGCCTCCTATCATATAATAATTGGCTCATCATCCTATAAAATACAACATATACACAAAGGCTCCATGGCCTCAAAATTGTGCACACTTAAGTTTGTTGTGTGCGCTATCCTGGAATGTGCACACTTCATCATTTTACTGTGCAGTACATGTGCACACTATACCATGGAAGGCGCATACAAAAATTATATCAAACAACTCACCATATTAAGTACATTTGCATTTACATTTACAATTGGGTTCGGCCTAGGGGTATTACATATAATAAGGTTTGAAAAGTTCATGAACAATGGGCATTTCCTTACCTACAACGACCAAATCCAAAAGGCCCCTTTCCCCCCTAAGAAGATCTGCAATTTCCCCACACCTTGGGGCTTCATCCCAGTGAATCCGACAACCATGGATGGATGAGAACTATCCTAAGTCACCTTATGTACAGCTGCAAAACATGGCAACAATCAAAGATTCTTTGGGATGGCACAAATCCCAAGGCAAATGATGATGTGACATACTAATTTTTCTCATTTTATGAAAATGACTTTTTGTAATAGTTTAGTCTTGCATGATTTATTGTTGGCTTGTATACATTGTAATTAAAAGGTCAATTCAGATTTGATAAGATCCCTTTTGAATAATTTTACTTTTTTATTAAAACAAAAACACTTTAAGGGTTGGTCAACTTGTCACTTTTCCAAAAGTGACAAATGTCTTGTGACCTAACCCTAAGCCTTCAACTCTTCTTCATAAATAAGAGGGATGGAATTGTACAAAGAGGAGGAATGAATATAGTACAAAAACTCTACTAAATTTTTCCAAAGCTCTTTATGTGTGTGATACTTGTTAAATTTTAGCTGTTGGGTATCTCGCTTGTTGGTTAAGGGTTGAGGAGTAGTAGTAAATACTTTTTATATTAGCTATCTCTAGGAGGGATTATTTAGTTGGGTGTTTGTGTTGCTTCCTTGGGTTTAACTTACTTTATTTCATTTTATAACAGCTTTGTTTAACATTTTTGACGTGTTTTAATGCATATTTTATGAAGTATTCAGTTGTTTTCAACCTTATCTAGTGGTCGGGAGTCCTAGGGCCCCTTATGAAAACCCTTAAATAAGCCTCTTAGTTGGATTTTCATTCTTTCTTTCTTCTTTATCTCTTTCATGTAAATTTTTGTTATGATTTTCGGTTACTAACCTTGCAGCCCCAAACATGAAAATTGATCATTTTGTTCAATTCCCCCCCCGGGACAACCATCTTAGTGAGATGTTATTTATCTTTTATGTTTAAATTTATGTTTCATTTATTTCAGTTATTTCATATATAATCACTAATTGTTTGTTGTTTTCCTGCAAGGATATAATCCGGTCACCTACTCTGCTTCTCCTAAGTGGTTGGGGACCATCTAAAGAATTGTTTTAGGAAAAGGGGCCAGTAGGAAAATGAAGAAAAAAAATCAAATCTAATCAGTAAATCCACCCAATCACTCTTATTTTCACCTTAAATTCACTTCACTCATTCTAAAATTTTTGGCACATGTACCCATGCCGATATGCTTTAGTTGTGTAGATAGTTTGAGTAGTTTTCTTATAAATTTATGTTTATAAAATCTGATTTTTACCTTCGTAAATAATCATCAGTGTTTCGAATTTCAATACGTAAACTTTCAATCCCCATACAAGGAATCAATTGAGTCTTTCATTCATATGGTGGCCTTGCCACTCGCAAAGAGCCTCAACCCATTCCTTTGGGTTGAATGGTATTATTGTTTACCTGTAATTAGTTGATTTTGTCTTTCTTCATTATATAATTTCTCGTAGGCTAATATACATGTTGTTTCCCCTAAAGGGTCCATGAAAAAATCAACAAGCTAAAAACACTACGAAAACCTCAAAACACTTGAAAACAATGTAGGGGTCCACCCCATACACATTCAAAACAAAACCTATATTATTTAGCTATATGCGAACACATACTATTTAGCCATGGCATATATGTCACATACTTATTTAATTATTTTTGTATAAATATTTAGATATATTTCAATTTATTGACCAGGAGGCACACTTGCGAAAGCGAGACGTGACCTCACCATGTGGATGGCCTGGTTCTTTATTTCAAGAAATTTCAATTTCATAGAATACTAAATGTCAAAGATAGGGAGTCTTCATCAAGATCCCCTTGAAAGTTTTCTAGTTAGTATAAATTGAGTGGTCTTTCCTTAGTACCACATGGTCAAGGAGTTGAATAGCTCAACTTGGTTGGGATACTACACTGCTTGAGTAAGCTCAGCTAAACTCCCTTTAGGAGGGTCTCATGCCTTTCATTTTCACATGTATCCTTCTTCCATCCAAGTGACTTTAAGATCCCAAAAGCGCGAGTGATGAGAAGTGGCTAATACCTGATTCTATGAACTGCATGGGGCACTCTTCATCCTAACCACCATGGTATACTGATAATTCTCTTCTTATACTAGTTGGAACAATTCCAGGATGTGTTTTCTTGATCGGGATAACCTTTAAAATGGTGTGGTGGCCAATGCATTTGTTAATAACTAAAAATTCACCAATAAAATACATTTTAAAGTCAAACCTTTTTTCATTCCACCCTTCATCCACAAACATAAATTGAAGTTGTAAATACTCTCCTAAACATAGTTTTAACAACTCGTAAAAAGGTTGTCCATCTTGATTTAAAGACTCCCTTTTGATTTGACAATTTTCTAGGATCACTTCTTGGGTCACCCTGGAATTGGAAAGTACCAAGCCATTCTGGGCTTGTTTCCCTATCTTAAAAGCTTTGAACAACATTTTGTTCACAATTTAAATCCATCTGAAAAGACTTGGCTATAGATTTTACACTCACTTTTCACCCTTATTTTTCACCCTTTTCACTTAAGGCATCCATTGGTTTATTGTCCAGGACCCTTGTTTACCCGAGAACCCATTCTGGACAATTTTCCAAGGCTTTAAGGGAGTGAACAACTCGTTGTTCTCTTTGTTTATCTTGTTTTCCTAAAAATCAGTGAACTTATTTTCATCCCATTGTCCATAATTTTCATCCCCTGGGCCATTTTGTCCATCCAGGAGGCCGAGGCAGGAAAACACCTAGGGTGGATGGTCCTAAGAAATACTTCTCATAAGTATTTCACCTCTCCTTTTTCCCCTTCTTTACCGCCTCAAATGAAGGACCATGTTGGGCCCTTCATTTTTGGTTTGAAGTTACGCAAGGAGGACTGCAGTCCCAATTTTGGTCAAACATGAGTTGCGCAAGACACAAGGAAGTTGGACAACGAAGCAAGGAAAGAAACAAAAAATGGTTGCGAAAAGCAACAGTGCAACACCAACAAGGCAAACGAAGTTACAACAGAACAAGAACAAGAAAGCATGCGGATTCAAAATCCAGAATATCCCACTCATCCTATATGTATGAGATGCATAAGATTGTAAAGGGTTAGATGGCATAGTTGATATAGAGGGGTAGATGCTATAGAGGGTGCAGACATATTAAAGGTTCAGTGATTGTAACTTGTATACATTTTGGGGAAAAGAGTAGATAGAGATTTGAGGAATGAGTCTGGAGCTAGAAGCTTGTAACAAAGTCTTCATTTGTATCTGAAATATTGTATCTGAGAAGCTCTTTTGATAATATATGGAAGGACCTAAAATTTTGAAATTCCTGTGTCATTCTATGTTTATGATTATGAATCGTCTCTTTACATTACTTCTTTATGTCTGACAAGAAAAATACGTTGTCTTTGTTTACAAATGCTATCACAAATTGATTGTCTTTATTTCCATCTATGAATAAGTTCATATATGTTTTGTGTTTAGTCTGTCTTACACAAGGTCATGATGAACTTTGAAGATTCTGGAAACCCACCTAAGTATTCTCCTTGACCTTCCCTATCTTCTTGTCTTGGTTGTGCTTTGGGTGAGACTTCTTCTCTTCAAAGGGGATGAAAATGCTAGCACTCTAGACTACTCGGTGCCTTTTGTTGGTAACCTAAGACAGACCCTGGTCTGATCAATTCTGCACCAACCAAATGGTTTCGTTGTCGGGAGATATGCTAAAAGGGAACATGTAGGGAGAATTCTTCTACAGATTCACAGATCCGATATTCACCAATGGTGGGAGAGAAATTACGATGCCTTCATAAAGAAAGAAGAGGAGCTGTCAGGGAAACCTGTGAAATATACACGGGAGGTTGTATTTTACTCAGAAAGATCGAGTGACCAGTATGAGATATTATGGGTTAAGTTTCCGGAAGAACTTTTCCACTAGATATATAGGCTCCAAGAAGCTCTGGAATTCCAAGAATGAGTCAAGAAGACCTGCGCTTGGGATACAAAAAATATCGCAACACTTCATTGCCTGGATCGTCCGATAATGCGAGCGATCGATTTCTAGGTCAATACAACATTAGAAGGATAGACTATCGATTTTGCATTTGAGAATCACCAATCTTTTTCACTAAAAGAAGTAGATTTCAAGAAAGACACAAGGGGAATACTGTTGATAGAAATCGCCCTGTGGATTAATGTTTTCTTGATGGAGGAGGGGATGATGACCATGTCCCCAACTGAGATGGCAGTGTAAATAGCCTTGCTTGTGGTGGGGTGAGTTTGGGGTGGAGTCATGGCATGAGAGAGGGAAGAGTGTTCTTTGAAAAATGGGGGAGCAACAAGAAATGGACTCAAGGGATGAGCGAGCCTTGAAAAGAGACACCATAGTTGAGAAGTGGTGGCNTTGCTTGTGGTGGGGTGAGTTTGGGGTGGAGTCATGGCATGAGAGAGGGAAGAGTGTTCTTTGAAAAATGGGGGAGCAACAAGAAATGGACTCAAGGGATGAGCGAGCCTTGAAAAGAGACACCATAGTTGAGAAGTGGTGGCACGGTAAGATAAATAAAGCAGTGAAATAGTCTGAGAAGTTGCAAAAAGAAGTCGAACCAGGAGAAGTCGAGGAAGGACATATGGAAGAGTTGTGAAAGATGAGAAGATAGGGAAGACTGGCCAGTCAAATATTAAATGAGAGAGATACATAGAGAGAAAGAATTCCCTAAGAGGGTGGATAAGAAGAAGAAGGTGTAGAAGCATGGGAAAAGGAAGTTGGCATGGATGTTGAAGAAGAGAGAAAATATTCAGCTCTGATGCTAGGAAATATTGGGAATCCGGATGAAGAGACCACTCCAGAGGATGATAATGAGACCCCCCAGATCAAAGAAACCCACCCCGAAGCTAGTGGCACCAGACCTAAATCACCCATACCCCAAGTATCTTTTACAAAAGTGGTAAATTCTATAATACCTTATGCTATTTCTATTCCATTGCAGTTAGTTAGTCAGTCACAACTGGGAAGCGCTAATACTGGGAGGATATTGGGATCCCCTGGAAGATCACAACTAGGACCGTTAGGTTTTATCTTGGTAGGAGTAGTAATATCAACAATGGATGGTAACACGGGAGGTTCAATTACTCGTTACCTAGAATCATGGGGTAAGGGAGATGAGGACGTTGAGAAACATTGGTTCATATGCAAAGCAAGATGGAGGTCCAAAGGGACTCTAGATGCAAAAAAATTGGTTGAGTTCCAAACTACCTTGAGAGGTCGTGCTCTCAAATGGTAGATGAAGGCCATTGAGCCATGAGTACTAGGAGTGCAAGGTCAAGCGTTCACACTTGACTAGGTACAGACAAAGTTCATAGCAGAGTTTAAGCTACCTTAGTCTGAACAACAAGCTCTGTCTAAGCTACGTGAAATTTAGAAAAGGGAAGGTGAATCAGCTTGGGAATATAGCCAGAAGTTTAAATATGCTATAAGGAGGTTAACACATCCAATTCATGAATAGCATCAAAGAGAATGGTATATCCAGAGATTTCTACCTCTGACATGAATTCCATTGACACAACAATGGATAGCCACTTTGACAGGTGCCTTGGAACAATCAATGAAGATTGAAGCCATGGAAGGATATCTGGGGAGCTTGAGAGTGACCAGACCCCCAATAGATGCAAATTTGGTGCAAATACAAGGGAAAATATCAACCCTTTGAGAGATGATTTAAGAATTGACAATACCCAAACCAGGACAACCGCAAGTATGGTGTACCATATGTTAAATAGAAGGACATCTAGTGAACGATTGTCCATGAATGAGGGGAATGGGACCTCCTTAGAATATGATGGGACCCTCACTAGGACCCACGATAGGAGTTGCGCAAGTATCCACGAATTTACCATTCCATACCCCTAACTCATATCATGTTTTTCCAGGTAATCAAGCATCGTCATCAGTTGAGTATTGCAAGATTTTCCAAATCCATGGATAGTGCCCCCTTATTCATAAGTATTCAACAATACTGAATACTGTGCATTGTGAGTTTTGCGCATCTACCACACATGCTACAAATTATTGTAGAGAATTGGATGCACTTGCAGACAGACTAGATTGAACATCATTTGGGGTGAATGAAACCCCTCAGGGACCAAGAAGAGGTCGAGGAGGTGGAGCTGGAGTAGACTTCAGAGAGGGAAGAATCGGAGGAAGAGGACCAAGTATATGCTACAAATATGATGAGAAAGGCCACATGGCTAGAGATTGTCCTCACCTAAGGTGGCCATTGTGCTCTCACTATAGAACAAATGGGCATGCAACCAAAGACTTCCCATAAATAATTGTGAAATGGGAAGATATGGTACGTCAACGAGGAAATAATATTATCAATTTAGAGATAAAGAGAGTCATTAAAGGACAACTACCTAATCTTAATATTGTTACTCGAGGAGGAGAAAATAATGGTGCAAATGTCGATAATTTACCTGAGATCCATAGCTGCTTGAGGAAAGAAGCGCCTAAGGAGGACATGTATGATCCTATGAAACAAAATATATTCTTTAAAAATGAAATAGAAGTATGTCAGAGTATCCTTAGTCCTAAGATAGAGGAAAGACCCCTCATCTTATCGATTATCCTAAGGTCATGCAAGTCCCTACTTCACCTTCTACACATTGAAACCATGTAATTCTGATGAGACAACCTGAGTAGTCACAAAATGTAGTTGACCTTTGGTTTGAGTTATTTTCGCATATTCCTGGGAATGACCAGTTGACAGAAAAGTTGCGCAATGCCCTATACCTATTCCTAGGAACCAAAGACTCTCTAGAAAATAGATTAAGGACTAATCTTCCTGAGAAGAATACTTAGAGAGTGTAGAGAAGAAAAATACAAATTGGAAAAGAGTTTAGATTAGCAGCCCGATTAGATGAGTTTGATATTAAGGATGTTATGTTAGATCTAGGATATGATGTTAACATACTGCCTAAAAATAATTCAGAAGCTTTAGGAAACCCCCAGTTGACATATTCCCTAATTCAGTTAAGAATGGCCAATCAATACTATATTTTTCCAATAAGAAGACTAGAGAATGTGGAAATAGATGTTGCGGGAGTGAAGACTATAGCTGATTTTCAAGTGATAAAAATCATGGGGGATAAGGACCCTTATCCTGCAATATTTGGTATTGATTGGGATTACGATAACTATGCGGTGATTGACCTAAAGAGAGACTCTATCGCATTTGAGGCAGACAAAATAAAAGTGGTTCAACCCTTGGATCAATATGTAGGCCCTCGATACACGAAGCCAACGAAAAACAATATGGAGGGAGAAGACTTAGATCAATTGTATAGTCTAACAGTAGGAACAAGATAATACTACATAAATCCTACTGTTGATGGATCAATAAGTTGGAGGAGCATACAATCGACGGACAAAGATTCAGAATTGACATTCGACAGTTGGAAGCAAGGTTCATATGAAAGATTTTCAAGAAGATGTACAATTGTCATAGAAAATAGATGGGTTGGAATCGAGGTCAGAGAAAACTCGATATATGATGGTACCTTATTGATTGGGCTTACGATAACTATGCAGTGATTGACCTAAAGAGAGACTCTATGTCATTTGAGGCAGACAAAATAAAAGTGGTTCAACCCTTGGATCAGTATGTAGGCCCTCGATACACGAAGCCAACGAAAAACAATATGGAGGGAGAAGACTTAGATCAATTGTATAGTCTAACAGTAGGAACAAGATAATACTAC
>SNQJ01S0159323.1:4397-20053 GCA_010110895.2 Picea sitchensis | reverse complement strand
GAACAATTGACACCAATAGAGATCAACCTTGACTGCCTACAATGGGAATCCAGTGATCAGATTGTGGAAAGACAAATCAATGGCACTCGACAACAAAGGATCCATCTTTATCGAGTCGTCAAAGCAGGGCAACTCCTGCACCAAGGCAAGTGGCTCACCTGAGGCCAAATTCAGTAGAAATTTCCTCATCTGATGGGGGACCTCAACGTAATGGAGACCATTGCTTCCTAAGGAGGGAGGATTTATCCAAATGTATATATGTGGCCACCCACCTTTTCCAACTGGCTCAAAATAGTTTTCTGACAATTTTGGCAATTTACTATTTTTAACAGTTTTAACTTCCAGGGCCATTTTGAGGGCCTAAATGAAGGTTTTTTAGGATCGAGCTCCTCAATGATAGCCAAAGGAATATTGAGCCCCAAAAATTAATCTCCTCGACGATACCTTTCCAACGGGATATCACACGCCTAAAACAGAGATTGTATGCAAAACTTACGACCTCGGGAAGTTGATGTACTAACTTACCCAAACGGGGCCCACATGACTTTTGATGCTTCATATCCTAGGGTTAGGTTTTTGGATGTCTAGGGTTTTTATCATTATTGCTTATTGTAAAAAGGTCTTCATAGCCTCATTGTAACCTTCTTCTTGTGAATGCGTGTGGTCGTCACATCTCTTCTCAGAGATAAGACACCACCATTCCAGCAAGCTTGTTTCCGCTGCATTTTACAGTTTCAGCTTATTTCGTTATTGAATAGAAAACCAGTTTTACTGTATCTCTGTTATTTTGTGTTAAGAACCTGTTAATAATCTGTATTCATTTTGTTCTACTCATAAAATCTGGATCACAACCCCAATTTGACCAAAATGGCATTATCAACTCTGGACGGTTCGTGCTAGTGGATCAAACCCCTGACCTCGTCGTAAACAAACAAACAATTTATCGTTAGGCCAAACAGTCATGTGTTGGAATGGAAGTGGAAGAAACTTTATTTAAGTTCAAGTTTATCCACAAGCCTAAAAACAGATGGTCCTGGGGGTTAACCTCTTGACCTTCACAAACAAACACAACAATTTAACCAACACGCCAACCATAGTTCTTATTTGGTGGTGACAAGATTATTGTAATTAAATTGTAATATTGTATATGACGAAACATCCTAATGGGCCAAGATTCAACCCTACACTCTCAATTGTGTAACTAAACAACTTTACCACTAGGCCATAGGCTGGTAATTGAAAGGTTTTTGTTGAGAGTTTGTTTTTATACAAAAGTATTTCTTGTATAATTGAAGAAAAAACAATTTCAAGCCTTTTTTAGCGTAGGAAGAGAGTGGGAATTGATTTCCAACAACTATACAACCTTCCTAGAGCTAGTGAAGACATTTTATAGTAGTTTGGAGATCCATTGTATTGTAATAAAGCATTTGAAGTGCTTCACATTACAATAAAGTAGCGGTTGCGTAGTTGAAGCGAACTGAAGATGTAGCCCAAATTGGGTGAACTTCGTTATCAACTTGGGTTTTTTTCTTTTTATTGTTCATTTCTTCAGTTTAGCCTTTCAATTGTTTATTAAACTTTAAAATATAAGCTAAGAAAATTTACACTTTAAATTATTTGCAAATCAGTCAGTGGATTTTCAGATCACATACTGTCACTGTCGTACCCATTATTTTGTACACAACACTCAACAAAGTTATTGGTCACCATCCCCTAATGGTATCCATTGTAGCATTCTTCAGAATGAGCTTGATCAACCCTTTATTAATGGATTTTGTCAAACATTTTGAGGCAGAGGCCTCTGAAGCCAAGCGATTAAAGTCATTCCCAATGGTATCCTACATAGCCTTTTATAACTCACAAGGTAGCCCATCAATCCTTATATACTTACCATTCTACATAGAATGTAAGGCCCCAAAACATTCATCCTTTGTGAAATCCATGTCCAACCTGTCACAGTATACAATAGGGACCTTATGCAACACCACCCTATAACAAGCATTCCTAGTAGCAAAAATTGCCTCTATTAAGGTATCAATAGAAAAAATACTTTGAAAATGATCACCAAACATAACTCAGATCTTAGAGAGATCCTCCTCAAGCAAACCATCATCTCTACGAAATACAAGAACTCTGTCAATTGCTACATTCTTCTTTAAGAAGTTAAATAATAACTTGGATCCATCATCCCCTCTTGATTCCACCGTAATCGAGCACAGACCCTAGCTCTGCTAGCAATATATTCCTCCTACCTACACACCACCAAGTCCAAGCACACTACATCCTCCCAAAGGACAATGTTGTGAAGGTATTCCTCCATGAATATATGAACCTCCTCCAATTGTTTCCTAGCCTCCTGAATCTCCCATCTATGCTTGCAAGAAATCATACATCACTAACGATGAATTAATTGAATAGTTCCTCAAATGGCCACCTACAATATAACATCCAACCAATGTTATCAGAACCAGACTGATT
Source organism: Picea sitchensis (assembly GCA_010110895.2). NCBI lineage: Eukaryota > Viridiplantae > Streptophyta > Pinopsida > Pinales > Pinaceae > Picea > Picea sitchensis. The sequence goes on along the minus strand of SNQJ01S0159323.1, from coordinate 17,575 downwards.
CCAACAAAACTTGTCTATATAATGACTTATGGGGTTGTATTGATCTGATTAACAATTCTACACAGGAACATGCTAGTTCCATATCAAACTGGCTAGTTCTATTTGGAACCATACAACCTATAATGGAGACCACTTGAAATAAATTTAAAAAGGAAAAAATAAGTTAAAAAAATCAAAACACTAAACCTAATCCTATTCCCCCCAACAATCCTATTTAAAGAGGTCCCCACATTTCATTTGGCTCACACAACTGATTTGCAAAAGTTTTCAATTCATATATTGAGCCAGACATCCAATGCTTCTAGGTATGAATGAAATTGGAGTGTTTTCTAACATATACACACCGAGAAGTGAAACCATTTAGAACACAAATGGTTGATTTTAATATGGTATATGGTCAATATAACCTTAGAATGAGGCGCAACCAGTTGTTTAACAAGAGCCATGGATCAAATGACATAGTCTTAGATTATATTGATCCCTTGTCAAAGTGGGTTATGGATACTCGACCATCAACATTGAACAATGAAGACCTAACATGAATGGACTTGGACCCACTTCCATAGTCATAAAATTTAAACATTGTTGTTGGACAGGGACGTTCAATCCTATGGGAATAGAGATAGAATACCATTTTTTAGTCTAGTCATCTTGAGGATGTATATGATCAAAATTCAGATGATTCTCTCATATGATTAGATTATAGTGTCCATAGTATAGAATTCATTATTAGTACTATTCTTAATTTTGGAATCTATAGGCCATTTAAATATTATTTTCCGGTGTATTTTGGTTGAGATATGGATTACATTAGTGCTATTTTGGTTATATGCTCGCTTACTTGGTATATACATGAGAAACTTTACATATTTGAGTATAATGGTTGGGTTTCACATGTATGCTCTCTCTCTCTCTCTCTCTCTCTCTCTCTCTCACACACACACACACACATTTCAAATTTTGAATGTTTTATGTATTTTTTGGTCGACCAGTTTTATGTTTTGGTTTTGTTTCTAGTTTTTGTCTGGTTTCAATTTAAACCATGGCATAAATCACGAAAATCCAAATGATATACATTCAATTTGTACAAGGTAGATTTCTTCAAATCAATCACATGACCCATTTAAATTAAATTTTTAATTGGAAAATGATTTGAACTAGTCGTCTTAGTGATCACATCAATTGGTAGAAGCCACCTAGAAAAATGATATATCATCCCATGGTCCTCGCACCCTATTTAGTGTCACATGTACACTCTCCTTCTCCTTAAGAAAATTGGACTAAGTCAACCAGTATCCATAGTGTAACCGATTTTCCTCCCAAATAGAATTAAAAAGTTGAAGGGTAGCCTTACACCTCAACCATGCCTACTTCTTCATAACACACACCACCAAACCTTCACCATGACCTAAATATCCATCCCACTCCACCATGTTGAAGTCACCACTGAAAATCAATTCCTCCTATAGAAGATAATAAGTCATCCACTCCCAAAGGTAGGTTCAATATAAACTAATGTTGGGTGCATACATTGCAAAAAATCCATGCAATCCCTCCTGTATCAAAAGAGTAGCCCAAACACACTAGTTTTCTAGGTAACAACCATGTTATGAAACACAATTTTAAAGGTAAGGGAATATAGAAAGTATTATTTCCCCTCCAAACAAGTGGTTTGTGGTCCAAATGGGACCACTCCACACATAGCTCATGCAACTGCAAAGCTCAGAATTAAGAGCATTCACCTCTTGGAGAAATACCGCATATAGCTTATCCTTATGCAGAACTTTATGAAGAAACCTCTTACATCTTGGGATGATTCATCCATTTTACGTTCCAAGAAAGAAGAGAAAGCTTCATTCTAGGAATAGAGGGTTCCTTATAGTACTAAATTTGTTGCTCAATACTATATTACCCAAGGAAGAGGCACCCTTATCTGCAGAATGGGACACGACTTCCTTCAATGAATTTTCCCTAGGATCAAGTCTCATTTCTTTATCATGATTGTCCAAAGGAGTAGAATATGAAGCCAAATTCCTCTTGTTGGAATTAACCTACCAACCTTCATCAAAATATATACCTTGGGACTAATCACTAACACCTATAGTAGGAGTTGACATAGTTCTCTAACCCTGTGAGCTATCAATAGGCCCATAGTAATAATCCCACAATGGTTATGATCCATGTACTTCAATATTCCTAGAAGAGTCCTGAGATGCCCCCCAATAGAGATTCCTCCTAAACTGTGAGACATATGATACAAAGACTCATCGTTAAGGACATGAGTTTTGAGCTTCTTAGCCACTAGACCATGACCAAGTAACAACCTGCCCCTTTCAACTGGGTGGTTGATGTTCTAGCACCTATACCTTAAGAAGATATTAAGGGTAATTCTTGATGTGGGTAGTCATGAATGACCAGGTCCTGAGCTTGATAGGAAAAAAAAGCATTGGGAAAAGTAAGATAGCATACCTTTTTCTAATGATCCCCATCCTTTTGGTTTCACATGTATGCACACACACACACAAACACATACGCACGCACGCATGCACACACAAACACACATTTCAAATTTTGAATGTTTTACGTATTTTTTTGTCGATGAGTTTTAGGTTTTGTTTTGTTTCCGGTTTTTGTTTGAAACAGTTCAATGACCAGTCTAGTTATGATAACATTGCATCCAAACCTTATTCCCAACACAACATGGGACAAGGTTACAAACATGATAAACCATAGCATAAATTAGGAAAATCCAAATGAGATACATTCAATTTGTACAAGGTAGATTGCTTCAAATCAATCACATGACCCATTTAAATTAAAGTTTTAATTGGAGAATGATTGTAACTAGTGGTCTTAGTGATCACATCAATTAGTAGAATCCTCCTAGAAAAATGATATATCATCCCAGGTTTCACACACCCTATTTAGTGTTGCATGCACCCTCTCTTCCTCAAGAAAATTGGACTAAGTGAACTAGTATCCATAGTGGAACCCATTTCCCCCCCAATTAGAATAAAAAGGTTGAAGCATAGCCTTACACCTTGACCATGCCTACTTATTCATATCACACACGCCCAAACCTTTACCATGGCCTAAATATCCCTCTCATTCCACCATGTTGAAGTCACCACCCAAATTAATTTGTCCTCTAGTAGACAAGAAGCCATCCACTCCGAAAGGTAGGTTCAGGACAAACTAATGTTAGGTTCATACATTGAACAAAATCCAAGCAATCCCTCCTGTATCAAAAGGGTAACCCAAAAACACCAGTTTTCTAGGTAACAACCATGTTAGGAAACAAAATTCTAAAGGTAAGGGAATATATAAACCATTATTTCCCCCAAGACAAGTGGACTATGGTCCAAATGGGACCATTCCACACATAGCTCATGTAACTGCAAATATGAAAATTAGTAGCCTTCACCTCCTGGAGAAAGACAACATAAAGATTATCCTTATGTAGAACTTTCTCAAGAAACCACTTACGTCTTGGGATCATTCATCCATTTTACATTCCAAGAAAGAAGAGAAAACTTCAATCTAGGAATAGAGAGTTCTTTATAGTACTAAATTTGTTTCTCAATTCTACATTACCTAAGGAAGAGGCACCCTTGTTTAGGGAATGGGCCACAACTTTGTTCAATGATTTTTCCCAAGGATCAGGACTCATTTATTATCAAGATTGTCCAAAGGAGTAGGAGAGGAAGCCCACTTCCTCTTGTTGGAATTAACCTAGAAACCTTCAACAACATCCATACCTTGGGCCTAATCACTAACACCTATAGTAGAGGTTGACATAGTTATGTAACCTTGTGAGATATCAATAGGCCCATAGTCATAATTCCACAATGGTTATGATCCAAGTACTCCGATACCTTTTTCTAACGATCCCCATCCACCATCATTATATAAATAAAATTGAGGAGACTTCTACTTTAGATCAACTTCTACACAAATTCTATGTCTACCTTGAAAAGAATTATGCCAACCATTCAGTATCAACACTTTTCTAAACATGTTGGAAAACAGGTTTACAAAAGGATGCAAGTCAGATGGGAAAAGGGAACTCGAACCAAAAACTATTTTGGACCTATGCTTGATCCTATAGATTAAAATATTCCTTCCATGACTAAACATAATCCATAAAACCAACAATATCCCATGTACCATACTATAACACCTACCTAGTTGTTTCCTTGGAATTGACAACAAGCAAACTTATTTGGACCCCAATCCCAAATAAGAGTTCAATGATAACCATTTTCATTCCCCATTCAGCAAGCAACATTTATAAAATGTATCTTCATCCAACATTCACAGAGAATGTACAAAATCGCTCCCCTATGCTTAAGATTTTGTCACCCTTTAGAATAATCATTGTTCCTAGCCAAAATAAATTAAAGCACTCCTTCCTCAAGTTCATGGCTAGCTTGATCTTTGGATTCAGTGTTCTCCTAAATTAAGGTTACCTAAGAAGAATATGATCTGTAGCAACTCCATTGTTCTCAATTAAGAATACTTGCATCTTGGGCTTTGATATACTCAACTCCATCTAGATTGTATTAAACAAGCATGGGATCATTGAATACAACTTTTAATTCTTTAGAAGCTCCATTGATCTAGGTCTTCTGGGTTGCTTTAGCTATCTGATATTCTATATCTACACCCAAAAAAACCATCGATTCCTTCTTTGCAATGTGGAAATTTGAAAAATTACCAAATGGAAAAGGAGGCCACTCTTCCTCTGATTTGGGTGCTAAGCTTGCAACTTAATCAAACTTTCCTTTTAAAGAATATGCCACATTACGCTTAGATATGTTTCAATCTTTGCAATCCAACAAAATTAGTTCTAATGGGAACAATCTTGAGATCACATCCATCTAGAGGAAACCCAACCTTAATCTCCAGTTGCTTGTGTGGATGAATTACTTTTATTTGTAATTGAACCAACCCCACCAAGAGATTTCTCTGAGATTACATGTGATAAATGAGGCCAAAAAAAATCCATCTACACATAAGGCCCACAACGATGGGCTCCTATCAAACATCAGAAAAAACTATATATTAAAAATAAATAAATAAATTACTTGGATCTAACAACCTATTGATCCAATAATATTTTTTCGTTAGATCTAGATATCGATCAATCCAACAATGCAATCCATTCATAACCTTCTCCAGTGGTCTATATTCTCCAACAATCCATAAATTTGTTCATGCAATCTATCTTCTACAACAATTCGTGACTAGGAATATCAATGTGATAGCAATCTCTCGATTCAATTGTATCTCTATTTTCCCTATGACGATTATCTAAGCAAAACCTGTGATAATAGTGTCGATATCACAAGTTATGCAGATTTGTTTTTCTTTGGACACCTTTCATATACATGTCTCTCAGCAAACGTGATAAAGTTCATCACATAATTTTTCCTCCAAAGTAATGATATTGATCTCATGATGTGGATTTAATTGTTAGATACAATAGTGTGGAAGAGTTTAAGTTTATCAATGATGCAACGCAACTAGAGGAGGCCAATGCTCCCATGGAAATCAAAAGGGCTATCACGATCTCTTGCAGAATAAGGAGATTGGTTCGGGTGGGACCAGTCGTACGATTTTCAAAAGAAGAAATAGCGATAATATTCTTCATGTTTTTTACGAGTCTAACAATATTTATTTATTAGAAAAATAGTGAGAATTTATTTCTATTTATTAGATAGATGAGACGAGGTGATTTTATTTCGATTTTCAAGTAAGCATAATGACGGAGAGGAGCCCTTTCCTCACATTAAATGATATGAAAACCATGGTGAATAAATTACATATGATCATGAATATGGTGATAGTTGTAATCATTGTAATAATCTGGTTTCTCATATTGGTTATATCTTCCCAACTACCGTTGGTGGATTTTATGTTTGGGAACCACTTCTTAAAATGGTGTTGGCATCATTTTCTTCTCATTTATCTCTTAATGGTTGCATGCTTAGTGAAGGGTGCTCAGGTAATTTTACTTATAAAAGAAATCAATTACTACAATAATTCATTACAATGCCATGGTTGTTGGAATTATTCATTCCAATTTCATGATGATTATTGCTGCTATGTTTCTATTTTATTAATTTATAAAAGAAATCAATTACTACAATAATTCATTACAATGCCATGGTTGTTGGAATTATTCATTCCAATCTCATGTCAATTGTTGCTGCTATGTTTCTATTTTATTAATTTACAAAATGATTACATAAATTTTATTAATAGGTCCACATGATCTATGGAAGCAAGGTGTTACAACTTGAGGTAAATAGTCATTCTTGAGTAATTTGTTTAGTACAATTAAAGTCAATAGCTAGAAAAATCATACATGAATAAGATTGGAGTGTTGTCTCCTCTGGTAGGGTAGACATGAATTTTCCTTGGCCTATTATAATTCTCATAGGTTGTACTCTCTTCCTCATCAATAGTATGATCTCATCCCTACTCTTAATTCATGACAGGTGTTTACTGACATAGAGAAATTGTGGATCAAAATATTGGATAGTGTGTGGCCAATTCAAGTTAGTTACAAACTACAGATGTTTGCATGAGTAATGATTTACCAAGGCATTCCTACCTAGGAACAATTGGTGAAAAGCGGTCTCTCAGATGGGATTTTCCATTCCTATTTATAGCTAGAGATAGTGAAGTACCACTTTTTAAATGATTATTTTTCCAAGTGTGGTTGGGAGTTTGTTTAGTATGAGCATACAACCATTTTGCAAGGGAGGTTTCATTAGAGAATAGTGTTATTGGGTGATTACAAATCTTTGTTTTGCTCTTCTCTCATTGGTTTCTGGTACTTGTTGAGGATTTGATCCTTGTTTGTTCTTTGGAAACATTGGTGCAAATATGTTTTTGTAAACAAGGTTAGATATTTGTCTACAATTTGTCAATTATGGAAGGAAGAGCTTTGTATGTAGTTGTTAGCTACAAATTTCATGTTGATCAAAGATGCCAAGGGGTTGGATACAAAAGCTTATTGATATTTTATTATTGTTTTAGTTTCTTTGATAAAGAGGATGTAAATACATTCGTAGATATCGTCACATTGTTTTATTTTATTTGAGCAAGAGGATGTAAATATCTTTATACATACCATCTTGTTGTATTGTTTCTTCTAAGTTGTAAATAAATTTATGTAAATATAAGAAGTATTCAACCAAAAAGAATTAAATGATGAAAATAAGTATGCATGAACCTTTCCACAACACTACCTTTACCGTAGCATGGGTCCTCTCATCCTTAGACACATGTCCTCAACTATCCATTAATATGATTGTAGTTTACTTTGACAAAGTAGCCATGGAATGGCTAAGAAGACTCCACACAAAAACCAATCATAACTTTAAGAACCAATAATTGGATCTACTCAAGAAGAGAGAAAAGTAGGGCATAAGATAATAAGCTAAAGGCTTGAAATTTCTCGAGCATAATGGTGTGTTCTCTTTTCATGTTCTTTCCTCAACCCTAGACTCCCTATTTATATGAGTAGGGAGGTGATATAGTAAAAAAAGTTTAAAATGCATGTCATACAAGTGTAAGGCTTGCATGATCTTTGCTTATGGGATATGCATTATGCAGACAATGTACTTTTTTTTAGGTACTCTCAATGTGTTTGTGGGATTATAACTAAACAAATAATGAATTGGTCACAAAGTTTACTAAGGATACATGTGAGAATATGATAATGGAATAAAAAAACGTATAGATATGTTCTATTATCCTTGGCACAATATGTGCAAGTGTCCTAACTCAAATAATTCTATCAAGGGTTACCGCATATAAGTATAAATGCCCACTAATGTGTGAGGTCAAAGGGGAGTTGATGGCCGAAATAAATTATGGAGTGGAGAGTACTCCAACAAGTGGGCCAAGGAGTAGTCCAAAAAAATAAGGATTTTGAAGTTACTTATGAACATAGACCAAAGTATCATAGAATTTACTTTCCCAAGGCTGGCATGCATAGGTGTAAAACAAGCACAACCACCAATTCAGGTACATTTTCGATACATGAAGCATATAATATGAAATAGCCATGAAAAAATACATAGTGGATCCATGTCAACAATATAATATCCACGAGCGAATACAAAATTGATCTACATCTCAGTGTATAATGGGAGAACCATTGGAACTTTCAAATGTGAAAGTTTGTCCTCCAAGGTATTCATGCATAGTAGTATTTTATAATAAACTCAGGCAGTAGCACCGAAGAATAATGCCACCACAGTCCAAGGTATTCAACCCAAACCTACAACAAGTATGAATTTATTTCATATGAACAAGTGATCTCAAGTCGAACATGGGAGAAACCATCTCATTACCAGTCACTAATGTATATTGTTGATAGACATGATGTCACCCACTAATGATGATGATGGGAGCTAAGGTATGTAAGTAAATTCTAACAAATATGAATAAATGTGTCGATGACAAACACTTGTAGAATCAACTAGTAAGGGGTCATTGATGTGTACCATTTTTTGAGTGTGAGAGAACTTGCCACTTAGTACCACAATCCCCAATGTACGATAAAGGTCTCTAAATATAATTCCTAGAATAATTAGCTAGATTCTATAGGAAGAAATCTATTAGAAGGAAGGCATTGAGGCATACCTCATCAATTAACATGAGATAGGAACACGAACAAGTTGTGATTTTTTCCTGGTTAGTAACATGAAATAAAGTACCATTGAGTACAACTTTAGACTAGAAAGGTTGACATGGATGGGAAGATATTTGAGGAACAACCAACATATGTTATAGACATTCCTTTAACATTAGCATGAAAAAATAATTACTTTGGCAACAACTAATGCCAAAAGGGATTAATTATAGAAACTATCAACATAGCAGGAAGTAAAGATTTCTCATGGGGTCCTCACTCAACAAACCCATGACATAACACCTGGGATATTAGAGAATACCCCTAATTTTACTAGATGTTGATAAATACCTCCAAAAATCATTTTTTTGAACCCTCGTCACATTACATCTTTCCAATAAAACAAATCCTTATTTTTACTAAATACCCCTTTTTATACCCCCCCAATACCTATAAACCCGTCGATACCCACATCCCCGCCCCCACCCCAATATCTAAAATATATTGACTCTATTTTTAAAAATTTAAAAACGCCCTTTATGAATGAACATGATAAGATATTGGTCAATAAGGTGAAGCCCCCAAGAGTGTTCTCCATAAGGATTGGAAGAGTAACCATCTAGAGGAGTGATAACTAAAAATCATGGTACAACTCATAAGGAAAGAATTAAAACCTAACTATAATAAACTCATGACTCAAAACAAAGGTTTTGTTCAAGGGAGACATAAACATATTATTACCATTTAAATAGATGAATCATAAAGATCTACATTCTTTTCCCCCTCTCTTTTTTATATTTTTGGGAATTTTTTTGTTCCTTTCATGTTATAAAGATAGAAAAAGAATAAAATAATGTTATGATATAGTGGAGGAGGAAAGTGTTGCAAGGTGCAACTACATTGCGAATTGATGGAAAAAAATTATGCAAAAGAAAGCAAAAAAGGTGTTTGGTAGTTTGTGTACACTCATAAGCATGTCTCCTTCAAGAACAAGGTTTGAACTAAAATCAATGAAATTGGATGATTATATATACCACAAAATCCAACAAATCAAAATCTTTAATACTAGTTTCTTGATGCCATTGTCCAAAATTCAACTAATATTTTCCACAATATTTACAAGAAGAAAACCATAATGGTGGGGTTTACCTCTGAAATGGTGTCGAAGTCTTCCCATGTTCTATCTTGGCAAACATTAAATTGTTGGAACAACAAGAGAGATAGTTTTCCATAGACAAACCCGATCTTGAACTTTGTGTTGAGAGTATTCAAATGGAGAGTAGAGTATTACACACCAACAAAGCTTAAAACACTCTATATTGAATTATTGTAATGATACATATTAATACAACAAGGTTTGTCTCAATATAGAAAAACTACCTTGATCATTCAATCTATCAGTTAAGAAAATATCTCAACCTCACACAAGTCTATGACTCTTATTTGTAGAGAATCTCTCTCACAACCAACTATCTAACAACCTCCTAAACTATAGGATCAAACCACTCAAGCAGAGATTTTTCTCTACATCACAAACATAATATACTCACACATGATTAAGACAAAATTAGGAGTTACATATTCCAACACTCTCCCTTAACGAGTACTTGTCTTAATCTCCATGATTAATACAAAGATGGGAGTTACATATTCCAACACTCTCCCTTTGAGTAATTGTATTAATCTCCATCTGTTGAGGCCTTCATTAACACATTCATGCTACATTATGAATCGAAGAACCTCTTGATTAGAAAATTCTATCTCTAGTCCATCGTGGCATTAATTTCATACCTCAATCATAAATATATCACCAAACTATCAATGTCCATATAAAGTAACAACCATCCACCAGAATGCATGGGTAATTAGTCATTTCAATCGTTGGTCCTATAGGAACTTCCTTTATGTACATGGTTCATTCAGCATGTTGATGAAATTCCTATGAATGTAAAGATTCACCTCCCAGAGTCTAAAACCAATAACATGGTCCACCCCTCCTGTTAATGAACTCCAATGTAGAGGCTACATGTTGATGAAATTCCTATGAATGTAAAGATTCACCTCCCAAAGTCTAAAACCAATAACATGGTCCACCCCTCCTATTAAAGAACTCCAATGTAGAGGCTACTACACTATACCAATAGCTTATCAAAATAATCATGGATACATGGAAAAGGGCTAAGCATGCCTATCCAAGTCTTACAACGATATACCCTTTACATGTTACATACATAAATAAAGTACATAAATTACATACTCAACTCATGGAGACACCAGGTACACACTCAAACTATTCAAAGACTACTACATAAAACATAACATTACATCGTAGACTTGATATAACTATAATGTGTGACTCATATTAACATATGGTCTTAACTCTATTATTATTCAACACACCACTCCAAATTTTACCTTCATTTGTTTTCCATCATTTGATCTTCCTCTGCTACCATCTTCTTTATTGCCCCAACACTAGACCACTAGCTTACTTTCGACCAAGATTTATTCACTATGGGTTTCATCTTCAAACTTCCTCTTGTTTTTTTGTACCTGCATAAAATTGATCATCGATGTCCATATAAAAATCAATCCTTCTACCAAGATACATGGGTACCATCCACTATACTCTCCAGTTCTATAAGAATCCTTTTCACCTACATGGTTCATCAACACACTAAAATCTACCTTGATCATACCTTGGTCCATCAAACTATGAGATTACTTCATCTCACATTTCCCCCCTTAATCAAATATTCAAGTTATTTGATTCTACATCAAGCAAGCATACTAGTACAGCTCACACCCTCGTACCTGCCCTTTTGGTTCATTCCACAACTTCATGCCACATCCTCTCTATCCATAAGAGAGATACACACTACATGGTTACATGTGAAACTGCCATGCTAATACATGTATCTTTGACTCAATAAGACTTTCAAAACACCATGTGCTACGACGCTACATGTATTCTTGAATAATAGGGCTTACAACAACCTAGGGAAATCAATTTTCCTATGGCTAAGATTATAACTTTGGGGTGTTGGTAACAACCGATCATGCACCCCGTGCATCATATATGATTCATTAATTCGAATACAACAAGCATCAAAAAATGTTTTACAAAGGTTACCAATTATATGGCCAATATATAATCACATTACAACACTAAGATCATTCACGTCTCATTACAATCACTTATGCTTTGCCTCTTCATCTTTAATTTGTCTTTTTTTTTTCCTATGAAGTCGTTCACATACTAGGCATCTTCATCTGCATTTTCAAAATCTTGATTCAATGTCTCATATATTCATGCTTTATCTCAGTTGAAAATTCTAACATAATAATTTTTATATCATATTGAGCTTGAAAAGCTCAATATGTATGCTAATTCCAAGGATTACACAATATTCACAAAAATATTTCAAATGGACTGTCTTAAGAGTAGCATTCAAATGTATTAACACTAGACTCCTTCTACTATCTCAATATATTTAACATCTTTTCTTAAACATAAACATATAGCTCTGGTCACAAACTCTTTTTTTCGGGGAAGGATCTCATTCAATTAAAGAAGCAGAGTTGTCATTGTCAGAAAGATATCTCTTTCTTCTACCAAATGTCTGGAAGTAGAAAATGGTGTGTACTACTCAAGGAATCGCCTACCATTTGAAGAATTGAGTAATGCATACTTCCCAACATTTCCAGGTCCAAAAACAAAACACTGAAAGACATTCCTCTGTGAATTTAATCTTCTATGGTCAAGCCGTTGATGATGGGTCACATGAAATAAAGAAAAATGATCTCCAGGGTATCCAATATAAATTAAATAAGAAATTATTTTGACATCAGATCCCATGCAGATATAACTTCATTCAATATCACGACTCCCAAATCATTCTTCTCCATTGAATCCTCATAGATACTCTCTTCCCATGGAATTTATGGAGCAGTGGAGAAAATATCTTCAAGCTCTTATGGTCGCAGTTATGCAGCACCGTGAATGTAAAACATCGAAAAATACTTGTTAGTAAATCCACGGCTTCACTGGTTAACTATATGCTCTGGTCAAGTGCCCATTTGAACTGTGTTGTTGGAAGGAGGTAATCTCTTAGCTTAAGTTCATCGTTATAACCAAACTTTCACAAAACTGTGTTGACGAAAATTTGGTCATCTATATTTTTCCGCTCTTTGATTCATAAAATCCTTGATATAAAAATAAGACATTTTTTGAACTTTTATAAGTTCACTCTGCAACCCTCAATCTCAGCTTCGTCATGAACTTTTCAGATTAGAAATTTGTTTCGGCATGCCTAAGTTATTCAAGATTTGGTCTAAAGGTTTGAAGGAGAAATTATGAAGAATTTTTCTAAGTATCATGTTATCCTCTCCATTTTCTAATTGTGAAGTACTCTCATCACTTATCTCCCTCACCTTTCATCTCCACACTTAACCATTTTTCTTTTTTCACCACTCTTCTCCATATGCTCCACTAGTCTCTACACTTAGACATTTTTGGGACTCTTCC